>RXON01004981.1:0-121110 GCA_009667805.1 Leptobrachium leishanense
TGCTTTAGTAATTGTAGGATGGATGCGACCATTGTAACGTCACACATAAGCTGCGATGGATCCCAGAGAAGGAATTCAGATTGTCAATAGGAAAGTGTTACATGTGACTGAGATGTGAGTGGCTTTACTAGGTGTATCTTACCTGTATCGACTGCTGATTCGTTACTAGTTTCTGGTGTCCTCGACTCTGTAAAAGCAAGTATAGACAGCGCATTAAAGTTGCTGATGTTCTTTTAAAGATTTTAATGAACGAACAGACGTTTTGAAACAATAAAAATATTCCTTTTTCATCGAGTTGGGGAGAAAAGGTTTGATAAAAACAAAAATGTAAACACTAGAGGAAAGGATTTGGGAACATGAAAAGAGAATGTTGTGGAGGGGGGGTTAACGTAATGTCCACTGCAGCATAATGATATTCCCAAACATGCTGCAATGTCTCACCACCAACACCCTGGCTCTTCAGGCTGGGGCAACACGGGAGAACAAATTGCGTCCATTGTGACCCCCTTCCCCAGTGCACGTTGTAGCATTTTAACTTGTGTATCTTTATCTTACCTATATCAGCTGCTGATTCTTTACTCGTTTCTGGTGTCCTCGACTCTGTAAAAGCAAATATAGGCAGAGCATGAAAGTGCTGATTTACGTTCTTTTTAAACATTTTAATGGACAACTAGACTTTTTGAAAAAAATAAAAATGTTTCTTTTTAAACAGGATCATTCATTGCTCAATGGGTACATTGTCTCATGTGACCAGACTAGACATGTGCATTTGTTTTAGTACTAAAACAATTTAGTCCGAATTTTGGGATTATTTAGTTTTCGTATGACTCAAGAGATACGAAACTGCTCAGTACAAAAAACGAAAGAAACTAAAATAAAATGCACTACATTTTAGTTTCAGTCCTTTTTGTGATATTACATTGATGAGTGAAGGAGACCAGTAATGAAGAGCGCAACATCGCAAAGCTACAGAAAAGGTTTGTATGCATAATCCTTCCCGACCCCTACCCGAAAATCTGACAGTGATAGAGCTCCAGAATACTCACTCACAGCACAGACAGCCAGCACAGGAGAGGAAACCTTTACTTAACCCTTGCATGTCTATGAGGCAGACAAGATGATAAAAGCGGAAGCACTTTTTTTTGGCTCATTATATAGACATTTGTATTTATTATATAGACATTTGCACTTTTTTTGGCTCATTATTGCCAACTCTAAATATCTTGTGTGTTGCCCTACTCGCACTTTATATTTGCACTTTGCACAAGATGTGTGGTTTTATGAATTGTTTTTATGAACTGTTTTTATGAATAGAGTCTATAGGACTCATCCTATTGATAATTGTTGCACTTTTTTCAGTTCGCTCCTGACGTCAACACCAATAATTTAGCTGTCATTGCACTATATGCACTTTTGCTTGCATTTTTGCACCTTTTAGTGTTTAACTCTCGGTAGCACTTTATCATCGGTCTATTTTAGACTGTGCTTATATTCCATATCAAATACTGGGAATTTACTGCTTATCTAGGATTTGAAATTCTTCCTCGCTCCTATTCCAACACAGAACAATTTCTTGTATTTTTCTGCCATCTAACTATTTGTAAGTTCACTACACCAACGTATATTAGCTATAACCTAAGATTTTCTTGCGCCACTGGAGTAACCCCTATTCCTTTCCGTACCGTTTCAACACATTTCTGCAGAGGTTTTGTTTCTCTCTCCTAGTAGACTGCATCTACACCCAAATTATTACCCTATTTCAATTTAGCGCTTCCTCCGTATCACATTTTTTGTTCAAGATGATAAAAGCAGCTGGAGAAGGAAAACATTCAAATAAATCACACTGAAAGCTAATGACAGGAGGGCTGGATAGTAAAAACCCCTTTATAACAAGCAGCGCTGGGAGAAGAGAGGGACTTTATAAAACATGTGTTATCTCCCCTCCCCGCTCTGCATAATAGGGCTTAGGTCTGATACATTTTATATTATCCAGGATCACTATCCCCCTTTCCTCATCTATAATACACGTTTTATATAAAGTCCCTCTCCTCTCCCAGTGCTGCTTGTTATAGTTTTTTTTACGTCTGATACATTTAGTACGCAGCTCTCACAGTTACTGTCATTATGAGCCTTCAGTGTGATTTATTTGAATGTTTTCCCTGGATTTAAAGTGCTTTATTTTATTATAAAAATAAATTTGCACCAGTCATCTCTTCTCTGAGCTTTCAGACTGATTAACGTTAATATTTTCCCTCTCCCCTGCTTTTATAATTCTGTGTCTCCCCCACAGAGATACAAAGTTTAAGTAAAAGTTCCCTCTCCTGTGCTGGATAAGCATTGCATTCCGAAGTTCTGCACCCTCCACATGCCAATGCAGTAGGATGTTCTATACAGAGGGGGGCATTAATTAATGCAGGAGGATGTTCTATACATTATACAGAGAGGGGTATTAATGTAGGAGGATGTATATACATTATACAGATAAAGGTATAAATTGAGGAGGATGTTCTATACATTATACAGAGAGGGGTATTAATTAATGCAGGTGAATGTTGTATACATTATACAGAGAGGGGTATTAATTAATGCAGGAGGATGTTATATACATTATACAGAGAGGAGCCTTTTTTTAGCCCTTTAAATCCAGTGGCTGTGAACGCTGAGATCGGCTTCTTGTTATATTATCTCTCAGTACAATGATTCAGGCTCAGCTGTTACAGTAACTGACTGTAACAGCACTCAGAGTTTCAGTAAAACAAGGAAATAATATTGTTCTAACCTCTTACTAGTTTGACTGAAACTCTGAGTGCTGTGATAAGCAGCAGTCAGTTACTGTAACAGCTTTGCCTGACACATTGTGCCGAGAGTGAAAGATACTGTAACAAGCAGCGATCTCAGCCCTCTGAGGAGCCACTACAATAGTAATTGTATCCACTGGTTTTCGGATGAATGAAATTAGTTTTCATTCGCTCTGGACGAAGCCGCTCTTGTTTAGTGCCGAAACGCGCGTTAGCTACTTATCATGTCACATTACTTTTAGCAGTTGGCTCATGTATACTGTTGTCACTGGTGTTATGGTTTATAAACAATTTATTGCCATTGGGGCTATTTTACTGCAGTAACCAACTTGAATAATTCATTGTGTAGAACTGTGTGTTTTGGTAGATTGGGTCAGCACAAGATTCTCCACTTTATTCAGGGCAGTACCTTCTGGACACGAGTTACTTACCAATTAAATGGTGTATTTGTCCATGGTATGTGTCGGCGATACCAATCTTTATTCAATACAGTTCATTGATCCCTATCTTTGAATTTATTCAACTATTCAACTTTGATACAATATGTTCTTTCATATGAACGCTCTTACTTAGGGCTGCACCTTTTGGATATAAGCTACTTACAAATTAAATGGTGTATTTTTCCATGGTATGTGTTGGCGATATCAATCTTTATTCAACACAGTTCATTGTATTTTTTTCTTGAATTTATTCAACCATTTAATTCTGATATCACATGTTTTTCAAATGAATGCTCATATTTAGGGCTGTACCTTCTGGACATGAGATATTGGCCAATTGAATGGTTTAATTGTCCATGATATAGGTTGGTGATATTCAATCATTATCTAGTATAGCTTATGTGTTGGCGATACCATCTTTATTCAATACAGTCATTTATCCTTTTTTGAGTTTATCCAACTTTGATACAACATGTTTTTCCAAATGAATGCTCTCATTTAGGGCTGCACCTTCTGGACACAAATTACCTACCAATTGAATGGTGTATTGGTCCATGGTATGTGTTGGCGATACCAATCTTTATTCAACACAGTTCATTGATCCTTTTTTGAATGTATTTAACTACTTAATTTTGATATAACATGTTTTTCAAATGAACGCTCGTATTTAGGGCTGTACCCTCTGGACATGAGATATTGACCAATTGAAGGGTTTAATCGTCCATGGTATAGGTTGGTGATATTTAATCATTACCTAACATAACTCATTGGAGCTTTGAGATTTCCAATTAATTATAACATGTTTTTCAATGCGACTGACTTTATATTCCTTCATGCCTATTAAGGAGTCTGACCAACCCTTCAGAATATATATATATATTCACATCTATGTTGTACCCCTTTTAGGACTGAGATTAAGTATATTATAGAAGTTAGTTAATTGTTCAATCTAGGATCCTTATACTGCAGTACATTAGCTCATCCAGTTGACTACTCTACACCCTCTATCTACTGTTAAGTGATATTCTAACCATACACTAATGTCTTAAGGAGACCAGCTATCCTGCTAACTACTCAACCAATTAAGTTGTATTTGCTGAACTTAGGATAGGGTTAATCTTTACTTTTTTTGTCTCTCATTATACATATTTTCTCATTGTTTTTCAGTATACTGAGTATCCTTTCTATATACAGTTGTGTTCAAAATTATTCAACCCCCAATGCTGTAAAGGGTTTTAGGGAATTTAGTAACATTTGTAATTGTATTCAGAATGAAATCCTACAAGGACTTTTTAAAGAACCATATGCAACTAAAATGACATCAATTGGTTTTGTAATACAGTAGTAAATGTTTCTTTTGTGAATTCTTCATTGACACAATTATTCAACCCCTTAAAGACTACCACTCTGAAGAACAGAGGTTCATTCAAGTGTTTTCAATCAGGTATTGAAAAACCTGTGGATGTCACGGAGCAGCAATAAAGCATAATAAGCACCAATTAGGCAGCTTTAAAATGACTGTGATACTCAGCTCCTTCTAGACATTTACTGGTGTGGTTACAAACATGGTGAAGTCAAGAGAATGGTCCAGGAAGACAAGAGAAGAGGTGATTACTCTTCACAGGAAGGGCAATGGCTATAAGAAGATTGCAAAGATGTTAAACATACCAAGAGAGACCATAGGAAGCATCATTCGCAAATTCAAGGCAAAGGGCATTGTTGAAACGCTACCTGGTCGTGGCAGAAAGAAGATGCTGACTTCAACTGCTGTGCGCTACCTGAAGCGTAGAGTGGAGAAAAGTCCCCGTGTGACTGCTGAGGAACTGAGAAAAGATTTGTCAGATGTGGGTACTGAAGTTTCAGCTCAGACAATATGGCGCACACTGCGTAATGAAGGCCTCCATGCCAGAACTCCCAGGCGCACCCCCTTGCTGTCTCCAAAGAATAAGAAGAGTCGACTGCAGTATGCCAAAAGTCATGTGGACAAACCACAGAAGTTTTGGGATAGTGTTCTGTGGACTGATGAAACAAAATTAGAACTGTTTGGGCCCACGGATCAACGCTATGTTTGGAGGAGGAAGAACAAGGCCTATGAAGAAAAGAACACCTTGCCTACTGTGAAGCATGGCGGGGGTCAATCATGCTTTGGGGCTGTTTTCCTTCTGCAGGTACAGGGAAGCTTCAGCGTGTGCAAGGTACCATGAATTCTCTTCAGTACCAGGAGATATTGGATGACAATGTGATGCAGTCCGTCACAAAACTGAGGCTTGGGAGACATTGGACCTTTCAACAGGACAATGATCCCAAGCATACCTCCAAGTCCACTAGAGCATGGTTGCAGATTAAAGGCTGGAACATTTTGGAGTGGCCATCGCAGTCACCTGACTTAAATCCGATTGAGAACCTCTGGTGGAACTTAAAGAAAGCAGTTGCAGTGCGCAAGCCTAAGAATGTGACTGAACTGGAGGCTTTTGCCCATGACGAATGGGCGAAGATACCCGTAGATCGCTGCAAGACACTTGTGTCAAGCTATGCTTCACGTTTAAAAGCTGTTATAACTGTAAAAGGATGTTGTACTAAGTACTAAGATTGAATGTCACTTGGGGGTTGAATAAAACTGATAATGATGTGAGCACAGAAAAGACATTTGTGGTTATTTCATTATAAATGTTATGTTATATTTGTCTGACCTACACGTGCCTCTTTGATTTAATTGTAAGCAAGATGACTGAATGATCAAAATCAATGGCAAACTGGCCAAAACACTCAATTTCAGTGGGGGTTGAATAATTTTGAACACAACTGTAGAATTGTATGTCAATCTATTTTTAGAATCAATCTAATAAAAATTTATATGTTTAATTTATGTCTTCTATTTGATGCCAGCGCAAGTGGTTTTAACCAGCTTATTATGGCTGTGTTGTATTTGCCACAATCTTTCTTGTTGTTGTGTTATGAAATATAGGTTTAATCCTTAAATGTGCTGGTTTGACTCCTTTGTCCTTGAGGCAAAAGTTCTTCTTTCTTGAAATTAGTTTTCATACTAAAGAACTGAAAACGAATTTCTTTAGCAACTAAATAAATTGCATTTTAGGACTAATCCATTAGTTCAAAACGAAATTTCGTGCTGTGCACATGTCTAGACCAGACTATCCAGCCTGAGAGAAACCTTTCAGCTGAATTAATTCACCCCCCCCCCTTTTGATAAGATTAATTTGAGCATTTACTGCTGTCCATAAACTAACTGGAATCTTTTTTGATTGAACAACCAACACAAATCATCTATCACATCTGTCTGTAGATGTATGTGGGGCTCTGGAAGCTCAATCTTATTTGATAAAACTAGACACATTTCCATTAAAGAAACAATATAAAAAAATAATATAACAAACCAGCACATACAGTGCATAGATTGCTACAAAAAGGGATGTGGGTCAACAAACATAAATCACAATTTTATTGAAAGAACATCAAAGAAAACATATCAACAATAGAAATACTATTAAAAAACTTATAATTGAAATGGATGAATATAACAATGTGTATATTAAAAGCAATACATGGGTATGATAAACCGTGTGCTAATAGAAGAAAGCTACCTACCAGCAACACCATGCTGCATAAAGGAGATTTTACATTCAGCAAACCAAAACCACCCAGTAGGGGATTTGTAGGCCCTCAAAACCAGTTAAAAACATAGGAGAATCTGGACACACTCAACATGTTTCGCCTGCCTAGCAGGCTTTTTCCACTCTGGAAAAAGCCTGCTTGGGAGGCGAAATGCGTTGAGTGTGTCCTGATTCTCTTATGTTTTTAACTGTTTTTGGAGCGCCTACAAATGCAGCATGGTGTTGCTGGTAGCTTTCTTCTATTAGCACACGGTTTATTATACACATGTATTGCTTGGATGGTGTCTGAGTCTTGCATTTATGTTGAGCATACAGGCAGGAGGTCTCTTCATTGGATAGTAGTGATCCTGTGCCAAAAATGATATATGGACGGACTCACACTTATAGTGGTTACAATGTGTCTAATTAAGATATTATATACTCCGCTTAATACTCTGGTTCCTATTTCTTTTTTGACCATATTTTCCTGTAGTGATTATGCATAGTGAGTTATGTCCCATCCGCAAATTTGTTTATGGATTTTTATCTTCACCAATTTAATCTGGTTGCTGCATTTTTTTTCTATTCATCCCTTTCAATTATATGTTTTTTTAATAGTATGTCTATTGTTGATATACACTATATTGCCAAAAGTATTCGCTCACCCATCCAAATAATCAGAATCAGGTGTTCCAATCACTTCCATGGACACAGGTATATAAAATCAAGCACCTAGGCATGCAGACTGTTTTTACAAACATTTGTGAAAGAATGGGTCGCTCTCAGGAGCTCAGTGAATTCCAGCGTGGAACTGTGATAGGATGCCACCTGTGCAACAAATCCAGTCGTGAAGTTTCCTCACTCCTAAATATTCCACAGTCACCTGTCAGCTGTATTATAAGAACTTGGAAGTGTTTGGGAAGGACAGCAACTCAGCCACGAAGTGGTAGGCCACGTAAACTGACGGAGCGGGGTCAGCGGATGCTCAGGCGCAGAGTGCGAAGAGGTCGCCAAATTTCTGCAGAGTCAATCGCTACAGACCTCCAAACTTCATGTGGCCTTCAGATTAGATCAAGAACGGTGCGCAGAGAGCTTCATGGAATGGGTTTCCATGGCCGAGCAGCTGCATCCAAGCAAGCAAGGTCCATAAAGACATGGATGACAGGGTCTGGTGTGAATGAACTTGACTGGCCTACACAGAGTCCTGACCTCAACCTTCATATGCGAGTCAAGGCAGGTGAGCCAATACTTATGGCAATATAGTGTATGTTTTGTTTGATGTACTTTCAATAAAATTGTGATTTATGGTTGGGGACCCCCATCCCTTTTTGTAGCAATCTATGCACTGTATTTGCTGGTTTCTTATATGTTTTATTTGTAAACTTTAGGAGGGTTAGGCCCTTGGGACTGTGTGGTTAGTGCACCACCTAGTGACTCCTTTTGGGATTACTATTGTTGTTTTTCTCTGATAAAGTAACAATATATGCTGAAGAATAAGTAAAAGACAAACAGATTTGTTTTGGTGGACGGGGTGTAAAATAGGTTTTGGGTTTTATCAGTTAGAAATAAGTCCTTATTGGGGGGGACATTAATAACTCAGTCATGACTATTATTTTTATTTTTTTCAAACAATTTTGTTTTAAATGTTTTTCGTATTTTTAAAAGCCATTTTTTGTCTTTTGATTTTTGTTTCAAAAGATTTTTTTTGTTACGGCATAAAGAATTCAATTCCTTATACACCGAATTTATCTTCAATCTATCTTCAACCTCATGGCTGACCTTTTTAACAATGACTAAAAAAGTCAGGTTAAAAAAATATGGACTCTATTAAATTCTTTGCGCAAAAACGCTTGCGCAGCGCGTTAATTTGTGCGTGAAGCGTTAAACGTTACCGCTCGTAAATTAACCCTGGTAGTACAATCCGAGCGCATTTTTGCATCTGTTAAAAAATAACACGTGTAAAAAAGACGCGCAAAACCACACACGCAATAACGCTGTGCGCAAAAATCGGTATGCGGACTGTTTTTTCACACGATTCAGCCAATCAGTCAATTCAGCCAGTTCAGTTTTTGCGCCTGTCAAAATCAATCTGAGTATATATCCTGCAGCAATAATAAAAACACGCACAACCTTTCAATTTTATTGTTTGGGTATGCATAGAATGTAACTATACTTTGCTGTGTTTATTTTTTCGGGCTGGTGTATTTAGTTTCCGCCAGGACGTTCAGATTTGCCATTACCACCAGCTTTTAAATGGCGTTAAAATTATGCGCGCAAACGTTGTCCATTAAAATTTGCACATAGGTTGTAATACCATCCACGTATAAGCGCACAAAGGCATTTGCACTCACAATGTTAAGTATAGGACGCGCAATGTACATTACCCTCGCCCAGGGTTCATGCAGGTTCACCAGCGGTAGACGTTAACGTGCATTTTTTGCGCGGACATTGTAATACGACGTTCTGCGCAAGGGGTTTTTCCCCTCCCGCTAATGCATTTTTGCGCACACGTTAATGTTTGCGCAAAGAATTTAATAGAGCCCTATATATTTTACATCGATAACTTAATAGTTGGGAATTGTTTCAGTAATTGCTAAATAATCTTTTTAATTTCCTGTATTATATATATTTATACAGTAAGGTCCAGAAATATTGGGACATGGACACAATTGTAACATCTTTGGCTCTATACACCCCCACAATGGAGTTGGAATGAAACAAACACAATGTGCTTTAACTGCAGACTGTCAACTTTACTTTGAGGGTATGTACATCCAACTCAGGTGAACGGTGTAGGACTTACAGCAGTTTGCAGATGTGCCTCCCACTTGTTAAGGGACCAAAGGTAATGGGACAGAATAATAATCATAAATCAAACTTTCCCTTCTTAATACTTGGTTGCAAATCCTTTGCAGCCAATCACAGCCTGAAGTCTGGAACGCATAGACATCACCAGATGCTGGGTTTCATCCCTGGTGATGCTCTGCCAGGCCTCTACTGCAGCTGTCTTCAGTTCCTGCTTGTTCTTGGGGCATTTTCCCTTCAGTTTTGTCTTCAGCAAGTGAAATGCATGCTCAATGGGATTCAGGTCAGATGATTGACTTGGTCATTGCATAACATTCCACTTCTGTCCCTTCAAAAACTCTTTGGTTGCTTTTGCAGTATGCTTTGGGTCATTGTCCATCTGCACTGTGAAGCCCCGTCCAATGAGTTCTGTAGCATTTGGCTGAATGTGAGCAGATAATATTGCCCGAAACACCTCAGAATTCATCCTGCTGCTTTTGTCAGCAGTCACATCATCAACAAATACAAGAGAACCAGCTCCATTGGCAGCCATACATGCCCACGCCAGGATACTACCACCACCATGCTTCACTGATGAGGTGGTATGCTTAGGATCATGAGCAGTTCCTTTCCTTCTCCATACTCTTCTCTTCCCATCACTCTGCTACAAGTTGATCTTGGTCTCATCTGTCCATAGGATCTTGTTCCAGAACTGTGAAGACTTTGTTAGGTGTTGTTTGGCAAACTCTAATCTGGCCTTCCTGTTTTTGAGGCTCACCAATGGTTTACATCTTGTGGTGAACCCTCTGTATTCACTCTGGTGAAGTCTTGTCTTGATTGTTGACTTTGACACACATACACCTACCTCCTGGAGAGTGTTCTTGATCTGGCCAACTGTTGTGAAGGGTGTTTTCTTCACCAGGGAAAGAATTCTTCGGTCATCCATTACAGTTGTTTTCCGTGGTCTCCCAGATCTTTTGGTGTTGCTGAGCTCACCAGTGCGTTCCTTCTTTTTGAGAATGTTCCAAACAGTTGTTTTGGTCACGCCTAATGTTCTTGCTATCTCTCTGATGGGTTTGTTTTGTTTCTTCAGCCTAATGATGGCTTGCATCACTGATAGTGACAGCTCTTTGGATCTCATCTTGAGAGTTGACAGCAACAGATTCCAAATGCAAATAGCAAACTTGAAATGAACTCTGGGCCTTTTATCTGAACATTGTAATTGGGGTAATGAGGGAATATCACACACCTGGCCACGGAACAGCTGAGAAGCCAATTGTCCCATTACCTTTGGTCCCTTAACAAGTGGGAGGCACATCTGCAAACTCCTGTAAATCCTACACCGTTCACCTGAGTTGGATGTACATACCCTCAAATTAAAGCTGACAGTCTGCAGTTAAAGCACATTGTGTTTGTTTCATTCCAACTTCCAACTCCATTGTGGTGGTGTATAGAGTCAAAGATGTTAGAATTGTGTTGACGTCCCAATATTTCTGGACCTGACTGTATACAAACTCTGATTCAAATGCATTTCTTAGGTGATAATTCCCTTTGTTGCACAAAAGATTGTAAGCCAGCATTGAAAAATGTACAGCAAGCCACTTTCTATGCAATGTTAGACACCAAACTAGACACCACGACAGTCCCAGGAGCACCTTCTCTCAGCCTCTTTTAAAGGCTGATGGCTCCTTGGATTTATGCTTGGCTCCGCCCCCTCAGATGCCGTTTTGCCAGCCCTTAGTACTGGCAACAGGCTAGCCAGCGATGCCACCTGGTGCCCTGACCCCCCAGGGAGCGCTGTGGGGGCCATGGATGTGACAGGAGCTCTGTGATACGCTCATGAACACTGCACATTACTGTGAGGTTTATTGATGTGGAGCTCTGTGATATGCTCATGAACACTGCACATTACTGTGAGGTTTATTGATGTGGAGCTATGTGATATGCTCACTCATAGGGCACAATACTGTGAGTTTTGTTGCTGTGCAGCTCTGTGATACAGTCATACACATGGCACGTTACTGTGTCAAAGAGCTGCACAGAAACAAAACTCACAATAATGTGCGCTGTCACAGGGTCTGTCCTCCTGCTGCTCAGGTGATACATGATATACTCCGCACAGCAATGTTCCAGAGAAAATAGTATACATAGTTATATAACAAATGCCCTTTTTGAGAGCATACAACTACCCCTAAAAAAAGCCTCCTAACTGGTCTCCATTTAATGCTCACTTGATAAAGCCTCATAGAGTGAGCCGAAACATTGTCTCTCCTTGCTATGATTAACTCTTTCACTGCTGAGTCATTTCACTTGTGTGATGAGCTCATTTTACTGTTTTGTGCTCATCATGTTTAAACGTGATTTGAAGTCAAGTTTTATTATATGACCCAGACAAACTATCCATTTTTCAACAGACTCTGCAGATTCAAAATATATCATTATTATATGTATACGTCATGTCCTGCCAGAATGCTGTAAAAAATAAAAACAGAACTTTCAGCGGGTTAAATTATTTTTTCCCATTTTATCATCCACACCTATGCGGTTATATATTCTATGGGATACACTTGTTAAAAGAGAAAATTGAAATGGAAACCCATTTCTGCATTTTTCTGAGAAAATATGCTGTTATAAACAAAACTGAAGAGAAAAAACACTAAATTTTTTTAATCTAAACTTTAAACTTTAAGGCCAGAACTGTTGTGGTTATGTGTTGATGCAAAAATTATTAATAAAATGTTAAAGAGGGGGTTGGGGGTCTCTAGGCAGTTTTGATTTTTAAAACTGCTATTACAAGACCCCCTGTGTGGTGTCTGTGGGAGTGTTTATGGGTTTGTTTTTTGGAAAGGTCAGACTGTGACCTTTTCAGCGATGCCTCTTGAGTGCATAGTCCGTCTGCATGAGGAGATAGAGACCCCTCTTTCCTTAAGGCTAGGGTCAGACGAACGCAGTGCGAACGCGCGTGCAGCCGCACTTTTGTCACAGCCGTAGTAGCAGCAAATGACGGCCAATGATGGGCAATATACGAAGTACGGCCGCACAAAAGTGCGGCCGCGCAACGCAAGCGGCAAACAAACAAATTTTTTTGAGAACGTGATAGCGCTAGTACTGACATACAGAGTGCGCAGCGTCCGCATAGCGGCGTGTGTGCGTGATTAGGAGACGTCAGATGCTGCTAATGTCCGGCCAACATCACGTCCAGACGCAAAAAGTGTTTTATTGACGATCCGTACAAAATCACGAACGAAAATGCGCATCGTATGACCGCTATCGCGCATTCTGTGAAAAAATACGTCCATTTGTTCGTACGCACTTTTTCACGGACGACGCAAAAAATGCGTTCGTCTGACCCTAGCCTAAGGCATTCTCCCAGATCTGCCGGCTGGCTCCCTAAGTGACATACACTATATTGCCAAAAGTATTGGCTCACCCATCCAAATAATCAGAATCAGGTGTTCCAATCACTTCCATGGCCACAGGTGTATAAAATCAAGCACCTAGGCATGCAGACTGTTTTTACAAACATTTGTGAAAGAATGGGTCGCTCTCAGGAGCTCAGTGAATTCCAGCGGGGAAACTGTGATAGGATGCCACCTGTGCAACAAATCCAGTCGTGACATTTCCTCGCTCCTAAAGTGTGTGACCTCACAAATGCGCTTCTGAAAGAATGGTCAAAAATTCCCATAAACACCCTCTTAAACCTTGTGGACAGCCTTCCCAGGAGAGTTGAAGCTGTTATAGCTGCAAAGGGTGGACCGACGTCATAATGAACCCTATGGATTAGGAATGGGATGTCACTTAAATTCATATGCGAGTCAAGGCAGGTGAACCGATACTTCTGGCAATATAGTGTATGTATGCAGGGAGGGTTGCTATGCAAAGGTCTGACTTCAAGGAAGTCAGACCACCATGGGACTCCAACCTGAGTCACAGTCTTGGCTGCGGAATCTCCGTAACTTGTGGGGGACGTCCTTCACATGTTGCAGGAGAACCCCATGATGGCCCCCACACATCTTCTGCTGCCAAGGGGTTAAAGCAGCTTTAACACAACCTGCAGTGTGACCGGCATTCCTTTTCCTTGACTAACGTTTGGGGGCTGAATTGTGTGTCCCTGCTTCTTGATTACCCAGTATTTGACGTCTACGAGGTTTTGCCTATCCTACGACTATATTGCCTGCAGCTGAGCTGCGACCTTATTGCCTGCCCCGTGTCCTTTTATTGCCTGCGTTCTTTCTGCACAGGATTCTAGATGATATTTTACATTTATTTGTCATGTTGAAGAGCACAATTCCCCCAAATAAAATATTCCTCTTACTTTTTTATAACCTTGTCCCAGCATGCATTGGCATAAACCTATATAATAAACTAAAAGACTATCACTATGTGCTGAATACATTAACCCCAACTATGTTCTTGCCAACCAGCATGTAATTATTGATGCAGAATGCTGAGGAATTGTGTGATGTCACAGCTTTCTAAAAAACGAGGAAAGAAGCGCTCACAGATCCAAAGGACACAAAACACAAATAAGCATGAAAGGGTTAATCTGCATGCTGACTATTTACACACTCACCCATTACATGTAGCGGTTTGGTTCTTCTCAGTATCGGTTCCTTCAGGCTGGGATGCTCCACTCTGCAGATAAATTCTGCTCCTTCATCCGACTTGTATGATGGAATGAAATCTAGACGCGCCGTACAGCTGTATGTGTGATCCTGCTGCTTCTCATGCTGGAGATCTGGGATCTTGTATCCTTTACTATAATTCACTGGGACAGTTTTCTGCGTCTCTGGATCATATTTAAACCATGTCACAGTCAGTTTATCCGGGTAATACCTGGAGATCTTACATTGTAACGTGACCTCCTGGTTACATTGTATCTGATCGGGTATCTCTATATCTTCCACATGAGGAGGAGAATCTCCTGTAACACAGAAAGCAGTTACACAATGTATTAATAATGTGACATAACACACACACATCACTTCCAGATCTCTGCTCACACAGCCAATCACTTCTCACAGCCTCCACGTAACCGAGACATGTCATGGCGGCCGTCATGATCCCACTGCTGCGCGTTTCCCCTGATTTACTTTATTCTGCTTTAACGCTGAGAATTGTAACATTTTCTTTATACTTTTATTCATGTTTATAGAGAAAGTCTTCTGTTTGTCAGACATGGAATTAATCCTCATGGTTTACCTGTCCATCAACATCACCAAATCTACAAACCTGTGAGCACAGAATAAACCCCTCCATGCATGTCCCTCCCTTCATCCTATCTCTCTGTCTCCTGGATCTCCTCAGCACACACAGCCGTCCATGTCACAGAATCCACTCACTGCCCCCACCTTGTCCTCCACCTAATATTATCCTCTCCTGGAGATGTACATATGTGTTATAGTAATGTTGTCATTATTCATGAATTTGCTTTTATCTGTTATTCTTTCTCCATCCTCACACTCCCCCTTAGATTGTAAGCTCACAGGACATTTTGCAGAGCATGTTATAACGTGTCTCCCCTTTAGCGCAGCTATTCTGTGCTAGGTGCTTTGTTAGCGCTTGACAACGGAATGAAGCGCAGTGCAGCCCGATACGGCAGAATTGCTGTGCGCCGCCACAAGTAACGGCTTGTGGAGTCCATAGGAATCCATGGAGCCCGGCGCCTCCCAGCTGCCAGCTCTGCAAGAGCTCACTCAGCATCACAGAGGAATCAGAGGGAGACTGGGATCTATCTATTCCCACTCTGTTGCATGTTGAGACCTGAACAAACAGTGTGCATTTTTACAGTACAGAGTTTTTGGTGAGTACTGACTTCACACTATCTCATTCAGCTGCCAGATCTTGAGTAGCCTGGAGAACAACAGACCTCCTGCCTCCTTATCTAAACATTCCCTCCTCCTCCACCACATTAACTGTTAAATATTGTATGAGGTAAGCACAGCCACAAAGTAAAACCTTTGCACAGTTTTTGATAAATGTTGCATCATGAGATAAATCCACAAAATGTAAACAGGAGATAAAAAAAACACACTTTACTTTTGCTTTTTACATACCATTACTTCAAACAAAAAAACCAGCTGCAACAGCATCAGGGTTATTCAAAGAGATCTGAATGGCTGCCGAAAGGGACCCGAACGCTGAAAATTAGCGCCGGTTACCTTTCTTGGCCATTCGGCTATCCAGAGACAGGCAATTTGCCAAATCCTGGCGAATTGCCTGCACATAATGTGCTTGTTCGAGGACAGTGAATCCCCATAGAGAAGCACTGCTTCAGCTATTCAGAGAGCAAAAACCAGCAGTGAAAAGTTGCCGAATTGCCCTGCCATTCGGTGGTTTAATTCGGCAGATTTATTCAGGAGAATCCCATAGGCTTCAATATTAAAAATATTCCCGTTTTAATCCAATATCTAATAAACCGTTCATTATAAAATTCTGCAGTAAAGAGTCTCTTTATTTATAGATTTTTGGGATATTTTAAGCATTTTTCAGGATTTTGTTTTTTTTTAAGTTTACTTATTTTTTCTGTAACAGCCCTTTTTATTATCATTCATTGGATTTTATATGTAAATTTCAGACATTTTCGCTCAGTACTTTTTTGCAAACAGCGTTTCACTTTTCAAACATTCAAGCAAACTGTTTTTCTAATTTATTCACTGCATTCGTCTGCGGTGTCGGCTTCTTCCGGCAGCTGCGCTGCGTGTGATCGACTCCTGCTCGGGTTTTTATGGTGTTTTTGGCTGGTTAATCCATATGTTTTTGCGGGTTTCGGTGAGCCTTCGCCGGGTTTTGCGGTGAGTTGTCGGCAGGTTTGCGGTGACTTTTCCCTGTAATTCGGTTACCCTGTGGTGCTTGCTGAATACACCGCAGGGTCGCCGGAATGTAATCGCCAAATCGAACTGATTTGAAGAGAACGAAAAGTCACCGAACGTGCAGTGACTTTTCGATTCTCTTTGAATAACCATGCATGAGCTTTATAAAGTGTTTTTTAAATGGTAGTGTGCCTTAACAGACTT
This sequence comes from Leptobrachium leishanense, assembly GCA_009667805.1. Lineage (NCBI taxonomy): Eukaryota > Metazoa > Chordata > Amphibia > Anura > Megophryidae > Leptobrachium > Leptobrachium leishanense. The sequence goes on from RXON01004981.1 coordinate 16,647, forward strand.
ATGTTTTCAGCTATGTTTGAGTTATGAGGAAGGTTTAAAGGGACAGTCTAGGCACATAACCGTTCAGGGTTCATTTAAGCAATGCCCTTTGCAAAAATCAGACACAACCTGTGAAAGCGGCAAAAAATAAAAAACACCAAACACATAAGACAAACAACAAAAATATTCTGGTGCCGTGGACACAAAAAAAACACTACAAGCATGTGTGTCCTGAAAGGGTTAATATGTATTTTGACTGACACACTCACCCATTAATTGTAGCGGTTTGTTTCTTCTCTCTATCGCCCCCTTCAGGCTGGGATGCTCCACTCTGCAGATAAATTCCGCTCCGTCATCCGACTCATATGATGGAATAAAAGCCAGACGCGCCGTACAGCTGTATGTGTGATCCTGCTGCTTCTCATGCTGGAGATCTGGGATCTTGTAACCGTTCCTTCGATCCACTGGGACAGTTTGCTGTGTCTCTGGATCATATTTAAGCCATGTCACTTTCAGATTATCCGGATAATACCTGGAAATGTTACATTGTAGCGTGACCTCCTGGTTACACTGTATCTGATCAGGTATCTCTATATCTTCCACATGAGGAGGAGAAGATCCTGTAACACAGAAAGCAGTTACACAATGTATTAATAATGTGACATAACACACACACATCACTTCCAGATCTCTGCTCACACAGCCAATCACTTCTCACAGCCTCCACGTAACCGAGACATGTCATGGCGGCCGTCAAGATCCCACCGTTTCCCCTGATTTACTTTATTCTGCTTTAATGCTGAGAATTGTAACATTTTCTTTATACTTTTATTCATGTTTATAGAGAAAGTCTTCTGTTTGTCAGACATGGAATTAATCCTCATGGTTTACCTGCTCATCACATCACCAAATCTACAAACCTATGAGCAGAGAATAAACCCCTCCATGCATGTCCCTCCCTTCATCCCATCCCTCTGTCTCCTGGATCTACTCAACACACACAGCCGACCACGTCATAGAATCTACTTACTGCCCCCACCTTGTGCTCTACCTAATATTATTCTCTCCAGGAGATGTACACTTGTCATAGTGCTGTAATTTATAATTTTGCCTTTATCTGTTACTTTCTATTCTCACACTGCCATTCCCCATTAGATTGTAAACTCATAGGACATTGGGCAGAGCACATCTGTAAAGCTCTGTAACTGCCCGATTGTAATGTCCGGTTAGGGGGAAACGGGGTATTTGGGAAGAGGAACTCAATGGCAGGTCTCAAGGAGACCTGTCATTTCTTAATCAGACGCAGACGCAGTCGGAGTTGGGAGATAGATGGTCAGCCTGGGAACAAGGTCAATCAGGTGCAGAACATAGGCAACAGGATCAGCAGCAGAGCAGGGGTCACAACCCAGGGAATATGAGGGAGAAGAGGGTAGGCAGGAAACGGAGGGAGAGCAGGATCCAGCAACGCCAGGTCACAGGTACCAGAGTATCTGAATAGCCGAGCACTGATGATGGGAGTACTTGGTATTTTTTATTGAGTGGTGGTAGGCAAGGAGCTTCAGGTGTGGGATGGTCCTCCGAGGGTGTGTGCAAACAGGAGGCAGGGATCACAAGTGTACGCATAATCGCTTCAGAGCCTGGGAACTTTACTGGAATAATGTCATTAACCTGCGCCGCCAGCATCATTCTGACAGGGCTCGTTGGCAGGGTGGCCATTCGGCCCCGATTTCAGGGGACAGTCCCCAGGCAAATCATGTCCCGGAACTTAAATTATTATTTATTTAAACTCACCTGATCCCTAGAGCCACCGACGAGCACGGCCACCTATCTCCCACACTGTCAGAAACTGGTTACTATTAAAACCGGCACGCACTGTAAATGCAGCTTTTGAGAAGATACGTTATTAGCATAGTAGGGAAGCTGGCTGCGCATTTTGTGTAGTTCACGCAATAACGGCAGGCAGTGCTTTTTTCTGGAAAAATAGGTGGGGGTACTCTCGCGCCCAGGGAAACACTGATTATGATGATTTTTTGTGTCCTAATAAATACTCCTTTATTCATACATGGATATATTGCCCCAGCTAACACATGGATATATTGATATATTGCCCCAGGCCAGCTCACATGGATATATTGCCCCTGCTCACATGGATATATTGCCCCAGCTCACATGGATATATTGCCCCTGCTCACATGGATATATTGCCCCAGGCCAGCTCACATGGATATATTGCCCCAGCTCACATGGATATATTGCCCCATGCCAGCTCACATGGATATATTGCCCCATGCCAGCTCACATGGATATATTGCCCCAGGCCAGCTCACATGGATATATTGCCCCAGACGAGTTCACATGGATATATTGACCCAGACCAGCTCACATGTATATATTGACCCAGACCAGCTCACACAGATATATTTCCCCAGGCCAGCTCGCATGAATATATTGCCCCAGGCCAGCTCCCATGGATATATTGCCCTAGGCCAACTCACATGGATATATTGCCCCAGCTCACATGGATATATTGTCCCAGACCAGCTCACATGGATATATTGCCCCGGGCCAGATCACATGGATATATTGCCCCAGGCCAGATCACATGGATATATTTCCCCAGGCCAGCTCACATGGATATATTTGCCCCAGATCTGCTCACATGGATATAATGCCCCAGACCAGCTCACATGGATATATTGTCCCATGCCAGATCACATGGATATATTGCCCCAGGCCAGCTCACATGGATATATTGCTCCAGGCAAGCTCACATGGATATATTTGCCCCAGACCAGCTCACATGGATATATTGCCCCAGACCAGCTCACATGGATATATTGCCCCAGCTCACATGGATATATTGCCGCAGCTCACATGGATATATTGCCGCAGCTCACCTCTGCCAGGTGGAGACTCAGACAGCGAACCAAAGCCGTGGCACTGGACCTCCTCTGCACATCCCACTCCCAGCGAGGTGCAGATGTCTGGGAGGCACCAGCGGTCACCGCGTTATTTCCTTCAATGAGCGGCTTCAATGAGCGGAGGCCTGCGTGCATATCTGCCACTCGCCTGGGATCCATCCTCCAGCCAGCCGTGATCGCGCAAGATCGAGGAGCTCGATCGTGGCTGGCTGGAGGAGGGATCCCAAGCGAGCGGCAGATATCCATGCAGGTGGCCGCTCGCTGAACGAAAAAATGCGGCAGCCACTGGATCTGCCCCTGCACCGACCAGACAGCTCTGGATTTGGACTCCGAGAGTCCGATACCGGAGCTGTCAAAAATTAAAGGGCAGTTGGCGATGAGGTGCTGGTATGGCGTACCGGCGCGTACCGCCTCAAAAAAAAACCTGACTGCAGGGCATTTCACTGACATATTACCATCCGAATGCGAATGGGTTAAAAAAGATTCATGTTTCATTATGTATTTTGGAAGTTATCCTATGTGTTGTTACCATGCAATATTTTACTGTTCTGAATTGTTCATTTATATTGTTATTGCTGAACTAGAAATCTTTGGTAAGAATAAAATACAAAATATGCAATGGGACGTTTTTCTTCATCTTTTCTTCTGAACATTTGGTCGTCATACTCCAAAAAGAACTAAGACGTATATATTTTTTATAGCATGGACGAAATGTGATAAATAACGTATATACATATCATACAGTCACTACATATACCATACATACCAAATGCACTGCATACAGAATTTGAGGAAAATAAGCTAATAAAATAGTTTTTTTACCATTTGCCAATAAAAAAAAAGGTCCCAGGATTTTCAATTTGAAAAATGTGGTCACCTTACCCATTGGGACTGCATAATCTCTGACCATCATATGAGCATGGGCTGTTTGGGAGGATCATGCATGTGCGTCAGTGCAGGGGTCTCGTAGCATCAGGATGGTGACCACCTGCGTACGTGGTTGCCCAAACTGCTGCCGCAATCGGGGATAGGCCCAGTCAGCAGAGGAGATGCCAGGACACCCCCAGGGATGTCTGGATACTGGAGGGGCGAGTCTTTGTAAATCATGACACATACAGGGTTATTCAGAGAGCAGTGAAAAGCAGGAGAATGACTGGAGAATGGAAAATTCTAGGTCAAAATAGTCAATTTGGAAAGTGAGATGAATGGGAGAATTTTTCTGGTGTGTGTATTTTGACCTAGAATTTTCCATTCTCCAGCCATTCTCCTGCTTTTCACCTCTCTCTGAATAACACTGATATTGTTATCCCAACAGGAGGGCTGTTGTTCATATTGTACCGGTATGTCTCTTGTCTGTGCTTCCCCGATTGTAAAGAATAACTTGGGCTCTATATACTATGGGCACTATTACAATAAAGGTCAAAAATGGGCATGCAACCCTCCCTGAAACTCAAGGTAGCGTTTCCGCTACCAGATCATGATAAATTGACTGTATTTCTGCGTGAAATTTGGTTATTCCTAACATAAAAATATCTATTTTGTGCCAATTTATCTGGGTGTAACTTTGTGAATAATTAATTTCCGTGTGTGCAAACCTTAACTAAACGGGCGTTTTAAAAACTCTTCCCCTTGTGCAGTTGAGGAAGAGAAGCAGTAAATGAGGTTAGTCAGGCTACGTTCTTCACTCCCCCACCATGCTGGCTACTCCCGAAGCTCTCTCCCACCTCTGTCCCTAGCTTGACTGTAGATCTTATCCGCTTCACACAACGGGTGCCTGCCTTAACCCCCTGTGTTAAAATACAATCAATGAGTCTGAATATGTAGAGGTGATTGATTAGATACTGACTGTTGATCCTCATGACCTAGGGTTATCTTTATTTATATGGGAAAGTGACCCTGGGATGACCTGGGTCACTTTCCCATAGAAATAAAGATAAGCCTAGGTCATGAGTATCAACAGTGGTATTTATGGTATTTATAAGACCATGTCTTAACAATAGGTGGATATGGTTCAAGAGAGAACCAGATGGTTGTCACATAAGTAACTTTTATCTGATTACAAGACAATCTATAGCTTCCCTAGTTGTACTAATTGGTAATACATCTAAAGACAGCCCGAATTTGACACCAAAACCAAACATGGGAGAATATTCTCAGCTTTCATGCCTGGGTAATGTCTGGCCAACATTTCTCATGGTGTGGAGATGAGTGTCTTTTATGTAATGGGAATGGTAGAAAAAAAGGACTTAGTGGTCTGAGAAATAGAGCTTGTTTCTCAGGTCACTTTTGAAATGGGACTCCTGTCTGGCCTTTTAACCAGAGCAATGTTAAAGATGAAGCCATTTTGGTGAAGTATTGTTATTAATTGATATACTAACATTTAGCTTTTGATATTATTTTGTACTAATACTAATTGATATACTAATTGTTATCAGCTTATATTAATTAGTAATTTATTCCAATAATATCATTGTCTTCAGATATATACTAACAAATTTGTACTAATGTTATTTGTTGTTATTAGCCAAGTAACAATGTTATCTATGTGTGTCTCATTACTATCAGCCAGACAGAGCATTTGCATTTGAAGGTCAGTGGATTAATTGACTACTTTAATTAATGAACTACAGTGATCTTTGATTATTATGTGTGATGTTCCTGATTGTCACATGTGATTTTCCTGCAGTAATTTGTTGATTGATACTTGTTTGAGTACCATGATATTTCAGGTAGATGCGTTAGTTGATTATTTGACACCTTTGCACTGATTGAAATCAATTAATCAGTTACTCAATCTACATGTGTTGATTCCAAGGATAAACTGATTTCATGAAATGTCCTTGAGTTTCCTATGTATTTGCCCAATACCTTGATTGAATGTACTATATATACATATATACACACACACATATATTTTTATTAACTGTTTAATAAAGTTTCCACTTTACTTTCACCAATCGGTCTTGTATCTTGTTAATTAAATAATACATTAATTGCTCTTTAGACAATACACCCCTTAATGACAGAGAATGCATAGCTACATTGTGGTTTATCTTGCCTTAATGACACACCATGTACCCACACCTCGGATTCTTTGATCACTGAGTGCTATGTTCTCCTAGTAGTGAGCTATGGTTCTGCAGGAGATTACAGCAGGCTGACTAATGACCCAGAAGGTCACAGAAGGCAGCCGATTGCTGTCATTGGATGCGTCGGAACTGCCTGATCTCAGACAACCTCCTGCAGCCAATGACGGCAATCGGCATTTGGCAAGGGATGCCGGCCATAGGAAATGCTGGTGAGCCGAGGGGTGGTTTATGCTGACCCTTGGTGTTCAGGCACTGGGACAGCATAGTACACCTGGCAGCGTTAAGCAGGGGCAAAGTCCTAAAAACATAAGTGTGGGAACTCACCAACATTTTTGTACATTCTGGTCTCAAAGTTTACTAGATGCCACAGCAGCTGCATCACTTCTTTCTGCATGAGAATGCCCTTCCTTTGGCAAACATTGAGAAATTGTCATTACCAATGTCTTCCCAATGTATTTAAATCCAGGAAAACCCTTAAATATACACAGTTTTATACAATTATGTCTATATAGAAATGTACAGTCAGGTCCAGAAATATTGGGACAGCGACACAATTCTAACATCTTTGGCTCTATATACCACCACAATGGAGTTGGAATGAAACAAACACAATGTGCTTTAACTGCAGACTGTCAGTTTTAATTTGAGGGTATGTACATCCAACTCAGGTGAACGGTGTAGGACTTACAGCAGTTTGCAGATGTGCCTCCCACTTGTTAAGGGACCAAAAGTAATGGGACAGAATAATAATCATAAATCAAACTTTCCCTTCTTAATACTTGGTTGCAAATCCTTTGCAGTCAATCACAGCCTGAAGTCTGGAATGCATAGACATCACCAGACGCTGGGTTTCATCCCTGGTGATGCTCTGCCAGGCCTCTACTGCAACTGTCTTCAGTTGCTGCTTGTTCTTGGGTCATTTTCCCTTCAGTTTCGTCTTCAAGTGAAATGCATGCTCAATGGGATTCAGGTCAGGTGATTGACTTGGCCATTGCATAACATTCCACTTCTGTCCCTTCAGAAATTCCAACTCCATTGTGGTGGTGTATAGAGTCAAAGATGTTAGAATTGTGTCGATGTCCCAATATTTCTGGACCTGACTGTATTGCAGCTTCCCAGTATATCAGGCAAAAGGAAACTAAGTTCTTTCTATTAAAATAGTGAGGAGACCCCTGGCATTAAGAGGTTAAAATATACTAAATGTATAAATCTGGATGGTTTTTAGGGAATCATTGTAATAATAATCATAATAAATTCAATTACAAATCACTGGTAATTTCCAGTATATAACAACTTTTAATGCAATCAGGGAGGAAGAGATACGGACCCTTCTCGACACACTATACAACAAATTAATGTGAATTGATCTCATAATGAACTACAATGACAACCATCCACAACCTGGTTGTCCCATTTAATTTTGCTCATTACAAGGTATAACAACATAAAATGACATCACTAACAATCAGTAGCTGGAACATTCAGGGTCTGAATGCCTCAGCCTTTGGATCCAAAGTAAACGATCCAGACTTCAAACATAGAATCCACAACGTGGACATACCAATCCTACTGGAAACATGGAGCCGGGCACAGGATGACCCACAAACACCTGTTGGCTACAGAGAATTTTCCGTGCCCGCCCAGAAGGATAAAAGCATCAAACAGGGTCGCCATTCAGGAGGAATATTAATCTGGTATAAGGAGAAGCTACACGAGAACATCAAAGCAATCAAGAAAGGAGAGAGCCACATCTGGATAAAAATAAGTAGCTCCATCCTCACCTCTCAGTCAGACATCTTCCTAAGTGCATCTTACATTGCACCACCAGAGTCTCCATACTCCAAAACAGACACCTATGAGGTTGTACAGAGTGAGGCCACCCACTTCCAGTCCCTAGGACACGTGCTTCTCTATGGAGACCTCAACGCCAGGACAGGAAGAGAAAAGGACTATGTGACCTCAGATGGGAACACATACATTTTGGGAGCCGCAAACTACTGTCAGGAGTCAATACAGGTGCAAAGAAACAGCTATGACAATACAACCAACAAGAGTGGAAGAAAATTGCTGAATTTGTGTCGGAATCTCAGGCTCTACATCCTTAATGGCCGCACCAAGGGAGACTCTCTGGGAAGGTATACATTAAGCTCCCATGTAGGAAACAGTGTGGTAGACTATGCAATCACAGATATGAACTCCACTCACATCAACGCCTTCACCGTCAAACACACCTGTCAGACCACAGCCAACTACTGCTTTATATTAAATCCTCAAACAAACCATCCTCAAAACCCCATCAGAGTGGACTGTACAACCTCACACCATCATTAAAATGGACAAGACACTCTACCATAGCCTACAGAGAGGTCATCGACAGACCCGACATCAAAGATCAGCTAACAGACTTTCAAAACCATATTTTTATTTATTTATTTATTTATTTATAAAGGATTTTACCAGGAAGGATACATTGAGATTTCTCTCGTTTTCAAGTATGTCCTGGGTTCGAGAACATTGAGTGGTTACAGAAATACAAAGTAATACAATGCAAGATATTAACACAAAACCAAATATACAGATTAACAGAAAAATAAATATGGAGGAAATGTAGTCATTATGTTACATGTTTACAGGTGCATTTTGTATTGAGGTATGCTAATAGGGAGCTCTTAAGGGACTTTAGACTGGGGGAAGATTTGACGGCGTCTGGGAGGTTATTCCATATTTGCGGTGCTCTGTAGGAAAATGAGGATCGAGCCATTTTCTTTTTGTATTGCGGTATTGCAAGTAAGGTGCTGGTCCTGGATCTGAGGTTATAGGATGAGGGAACTGCCGGGGGAAGCAGCATATTCAGGTAGGGTGGTAGCTTCCCAGAAAAGCTCTTAAACACCAGGTTGGAAAGGTGAAGGGTGCGTCTAGAGTCCAGCGATGGCCAGTTTAGTTCTTTTAACATGTCACAATGGTGGGTCATGTAGTTACATTGTAGCACAAAGCGACAGAATGAGTTATACAATGTAGTAAGTTTCTGGAGGTGTGTTTGCGGAGCGGCTGCATACACTACATCTCCGTATTCAATGGCTGGCATAAGCATTTGTTGTACAATCTGCTTTCTTACCGCGGGGCTCAGGCAGGATTTGTTTCTGTACAGGGCACCTAGTTTGGGGTAAAGTTTAGATGAGAGTTTTTCGATGTGGGGGCCAAAAGATAGATTTGGGTCTAACCACATACCTAGGTATTTGAGAGAAGTGACTGTGGTCAGCGTGCCGTTTGATTTTGTCCCAACACATAGATGGGGTGTTTGCAATTTGTGTAGTTTAGGTGCGGTTCCAAAGAGCATTGTAACAGTTTTGTCAGTATTTAGAAAAAGTTTGTTATTTGCTATCCACTTTTCTACCCCTGTGAATTCTTCTTGCAGCACGGCCTCCAGCTGCGGGAGATTTGGTTTGCTGGTATAGATTACCGTGTCGTCTGCGTACATGTGTACAGTTGAAGCTTTGCAGACATTGGGCAGATCGTTTATGAATATTGTGAATAGCAGGGGGCCAAGTATCGAGCCTTGGGGTACACCGCACGTGACTGGGAGGGGAAGGGAAGTGCTGTCAGAAATGGACACAAATTGAGACCTGTCAGACACATATGATTGGAACCAGGTTAACGTACTATCACCAATACCAGAGTTTTTAAGTTTTTGTAATAGGATGCCATGGTCTACTGTGTCAAAAGCCTTGGCAAAGTCAAGGAAGATGGCTCCAGTTAGATTTCCTTGTTCCATGCCCGCTTGGATATCATTACAAACTTTTAAAAGGGCAGTTGTAGTTGAATGGTTTGGACGAAAGCCTGATTGATCTGGGGTTAAATAGTTCTGACACTGATAATAATCACGTAATTGAGTGTAGACACATTTTTCCAGAATTTTTGACATTACAGGGAGCAGTGATATTGGGCGGTATCTATGTACTAAGTCCCCAGGGGGTGAACCGAGCAGCAAAGGACCTCCACAGCATACTACACACCATCGCAGAGACCTCCAACATTAAAAAAGTCAACTTCAAGAAATCATGCAATAAACAACCCAGTAAATGGTTTGACAAGGAATGCAGAACACTAAGAATCAACCTACGAACAGTCTCAAATAAAAAACACAGAGACCCCAACAACATCGACCTGAGGATCACTCATGGTGTCCTGCAGAAAAACTATAAACAAATCCTCAAAAAGAAAAAACAAAAATTCATCTCCCAAAACCTTCAACAACTGGAAGAGGCTCTTCAGGAAAACTCTTTCTGGGAAACCTGGAGTCAAATCGGCTCAGGATCCAAGAAAAAACACCTCCACATCCAAAATGGCAACATCTGGCTCAACTACTTCAAGAGCCTGTACAAAGACATTCCCAAAGAGGAGCTAACTGGGGAACAGGAACACATCATCAGAAGACTACATGAACTGGAGGAAAAAATCAATGATTTCCAAAACCCTTTAGATACACCCATTACAGCCCAAGAAGTAGCAGAAAAAATTCAAGATCTGCGAAGTAAAAAAGCCAGCGGGATGGATGGAATTCTTCCAGAGATGATTAAACACGGCTCTCCAGAAGTACACACCGCAATATGTAAAGTTTTCAACCTGGTTCTGAGCGTTGGATTCTACCCTCAAGTATGGAACCAAGGCCTCATAACACCCATCCATAAGAGTGGAGACCAATGTGACCCAGCCAACTACAGAGGGATATGTGTCAGCAGCACACTGGGAAAACTGTTCAGTAGCATCCAGAACAAAAGAATCCTCAGCTTCCTGACACAGCATAACGTCCTCAACAGAAGCCAAGTGGGGTTCATGCCAAACCATCGCACTACAGATCACATCTACACCCTGCACAGTCTTATCAAGGACCATGTCCACAATACAAAACATGGGAAAATATTTGCCTGCTTTGTGGACTTTAAGAAGGCCTTTGACTCAGTGTGGCCCCCAGGCCTGTTCCTTAAACTACTGGAGAGTGGAATAGGATGGAAAACATATGACGTCATCAAGAGCTCATATAATGAGAATTTCTGCAGCATAAAGGTGAATGGGAAGAGAACAGAGTACTTCCGGCAGGCTCGTGGAGTCAGACAAGGCTGCAGCTTAAGTCCAACCCTCTTTAACATCTACATCAATGGACTGGCTGAAGCTCTAGAATCCTCCTCAGCACCAGGACTAACTCTACATGACACCGAGGTGAAGTTCCTGTTATATGCAGATGACCTCCTATTACTGTCACCAACAGAAAGAGGTCTACAAGACAGCCTGGAAGTGCTGGAAAAATACAGTGCGGCATGGGCACTACCATCAACCAAAAGAAAACAAAGGTCATGGTTTTCCAAAGGAAGAACGCAAAAACCAAGAGTTCCTCTTTCACACTTAATGACTGCACTCTTGAGGATGCCAACAGCTACACATACCTCGGCCTAGAAACAAACCGATCTGGAAATTTCAAACCAGCCATAGAGGCCCTAAGAGACAAGGCGTGTAGAACCTTCTATGCCATCAGGAGAAACCTCTACAAACTAAAACCGCCTGTAAGAGTCTGGCTTAAAATCTTTGATAGCGTCATCGCTCCAATCCTCCTTTATGGCAGTGAAGTTTGGGGCCCCATCACCTACCCTGACCAACCCAAATGGGACACCAGCCCAACAGAAATATTCCAAGTCCATCGGAGCACCTCTAACAATGCTTGCCGGGCCGAGCTGGGCAGACTCCCCTTACTTCTTGCAGTACAGAAGAGGGCGATGTCATACTGGGACCACCTAAACATCAGTAGCCTCAACTCATACCACCATAAAGCCCTACTGGCCAACAAGGACCACCCCAAACCATGTGGGCTGCAACAACTCATATCCACCCTGATCATCCAAAGCCCCCATGAATGCAACCTGACAAAATATCAAATAAAGGCCCTAATTAACGATTCCAGGGAAACTATATCAGAGAATGGAGACATGATATAGCAAACTCTCAGAAACTCACCATTTACCAATCCCTACAGAGGGAATACAAACTGGCCCCATACCTGGAGCTGCTACAAGACCCCAAGGACAGACAGATCCTGAGCCGGTACAGACTGAGCGCCCACAGCCTGGAAATCGAATCAGGGGGGCATAGACAGACCTGCAAGTCCAGGGAGAATAGACTGTGCCAGCATTGTGACCAGGGGGCCCTGGATGATGAGGTCCACTTCCTCCTACAGTGCCCCAAGTACTCAGCACTGAGGGAAACTCACTTCCAGAGACTCTCTGCTCTCATCCCGGACTTCACCTCTATAGAAGAGACGAGGAAACTCCACATCATACTGGGAGAAGAGGAGCCGGCGGTGAAAATATTTGCCCAATACGTCACAGAATGTCACAGACTGAGAGGAACATGAGAGATCCCGGACTTATAAATCCCCAACACGGACTCGCCCCCATCCGACCTCACATTATCCCTTACCCCTGATTATCCCTCCACCCCATATGCTTTGGCAATGCTAAAATGTATTTGGTCCTGCCAATAAAGCTTATTTTGACTTGATTTGATATATATTCATAACCACTAGATGGAGTGCGAGCTTCAACCCTTTTCAACAGTGAAAATAATTCATCAGTAGGGCATCCCAATCTCCAAGGGCAACCTGCTAATACTCCAAATAGACAAGAAAACATAACTTTTATTAGTAGATTTAATTAAAGGAGTGAAAGGTCGTGGGCTCTTTACAGTCTTAATAAAATCTACTAATAAAAGTTATGTTTTATTGTCTATTTGGAGTATTAGCAGGTTGCCCTTGGAGACTAGGATGACCTACTAATGAGTTATTTTGATCATAGTAAATCATATATTTTTCGTGACTTAACAAGGAAATCTGCGATTGAACTCTACATAAAAGCTTTATAATGTGTGTGTGGGAACTCCAAGCCCCATGGAAAGTCAAGGTGGAACTGCATGACCAGGTGTATCTGCTCATTTTCTAATGCCAGTGATAATAATTTAAAATAACATGTGACTATGTGCTATGAGCGAATATTGTACATGGACCTTACCGAAAAAAGGTGAGGACTCTTGTTTGTTCTCCCATGTTCTTGTTTCTGTAAATACAAAAAGAGAAGGAAATTAAATCAGACACCCTATAGCTTTGTTGTTACATAAACACTACCAAAAAAATGAAATGTCCTTAGAAACATAGAAACATAGAAAAATGTCGGCAGATAAGAACCTTTCGGCCCATCTAGTCTGTCCAATTACATGGATACTTTACCTGGATTTATCTTTTGTTTAGGATAGCCTTATGCCTATCCCATGCCTGCTTAAATTCAATCACTGTTTTGGCCTCTACCACTTCTACTGGAAGACTGTTCCATGTATCCACCACCCTCTCAGTAAAATAATGCTTCCTGATGTTACTTTTAAACCTTTGCCCCTCTAATCTAAGACTATGTCCTCTTGTTTTGCTATTTTGTTTCCTTTTAAATATACTCCCTTCCTCTATTCCCCCTTCCTTATTGTGTTTATTTCATGTTGCTGATATCTCACATGTGTTTTGTTTTTCTCTTTTTTGTTTAGTTAAGGAAATATTTCCCTCTATATGTGTCACTGGGTACATCCATTGTGTGAGATTTTGTGTTGTAAACTGCCCCTCCCCCCAGTATCTTTTCATCTCTTGCTCCTCACTGTGCAGCTTTGGCCATAGAATAGAGTGAATTCTCTTGATACTGGTTCCCTGTCGTGGTTTCTATTACACAAGAGCTTGTTTTGGTTATATTACTAGTGTATGATGTTTTGGCTATTTCTCTTGACTATTCTGACTTCACTAGTTGGCTCTGGCATACATTTAACCCTTCTTGTTCCTGACCCAGGCTTGTATGACTACCCCCTCTGGTTCTGGACTTTGGCTTGTTACTACAGCTTCTCTAACTCTTGCTAATTTTCCCGGGTATTCTAAAGACTGGCAGGTTAGGGAGTGACACGTCTGCATGTTGGGATCAGGAAGTCATGACACCGTGAGTTCATCTGAGCAGGGACGAGCAGGAGCCACGGAAGGACACTGGAAACTATTTGTTACCAGTTTTCTGTTGCCTCGAGCCCAAGGAGGCGCTGTAATTAACCATTTGGCAATACCATGCTGCCAGCCAATGGAGTATAATAGGATGGCAAACAAACCTGGTGTAGGTATTCAGGCCAGCCTACTGACCTGCCACCTGGGCTTTCATGGGCTGCTTGCATCAGAGGGTGGCACTGTAAAAACTCTTCCTTTTGTGCAGTTGAGGAAGAGAAGCATTATTTGAGGAAAGTCAGACTCCCACCTTCACTCCCTCCCACCAGGCTGCCTACCCCAAGCTCTCTACCACCTCCTTCTATGGCCCTTCAGGAGATCACTGCTGGCTGCCTGTTGACCCAGAAGGTCCCGGTGTGGGAAGGGGTGAGAGACTGCTCAATAGCAATAGTAAACAGAGTTTACTGGGTGGCATTATAAATTACCTTGAGATAGGCATTGAAAGTCATGTATCAGTGTTTGCAGATGACACAAAACTAGGAAAAGCAATACAATGTGAGCAGGATGTTACTTTGCTGCAGAGGGGTTTAGATAGCTTGGGGGACTGGGCGCTTAATGGCAGATTTATTAATTAATTTATTTATAAAGTATTTTGCCAGGAAGGATACATTAAGATTTCTCTCGTTTTCAAGTATGTCCTAGATGAAATGTAATGTAGACAAATGCAAGGTTATGCACTTTGGAGTGAAGAACACCTAAGCAACCTATACCCTAAATGGTACTAAATCAAAGCAGGAGAAGGATTTGGGAATAATCATAGATTTCAAACTAAGTAACACAATGCCCAATGTCAAACAGCAGCCGCCAAGGCCAGCAAGGTAATGGCATTAAAAGGGGATTTCTATTTGGGGGGCGTGGCCAACTGTGGAAGGGAACGGTGTGTTTTGCTGGAGCTCCGCTCTATCTTGTGCCATCAAGAGTATCCTAGCCGATTTAGAGTGGATTTTTTTGTTTGTTTTACGTTGCCTGAAATGGCTGGTCACCAGGTTTGAGCTGTCCGGAGCCCGATATCCCCCCCTCCGGACCAGAGACTTGCCTAACAGTTCCTGTCTACTGCTGCTGTGAGATGCTGGTGGCCATCTTGCGGCCTTCTGCTCGGTTCCAGACGTCCACTCGCCTTGCGGCCCTGCCTACTCCATCCTCATCTGAGACAGCATTGAAGGCTGGGGAGATGGTGGGCCCACGTCTCCCGGCCGCTTTTGAGGACTACACTGTGGTTGGAGTTGCGAATGGTCGACCTGAGGATTCCCCCCCTCAGGAGGTATGGACGTTCTGACCATGGGCTTGGATGCCTGTCTGCGGCTGTTGTCTGGGAAGGACAATGGCCCGCTCACAAGGGGTCTTTGGCGCCAGATAATGGCAGCGCTGCGGGACTGTCAGGCGGAGAGAACCCTGGAAACGGGTGTGTCTGGAGAAGTAGTTTCTCTGGACCCAGAGGAGATCTACGAGTCTGTTACCGCTGAGTTGGAGACTGCTGAGGCCTGCGGGGATGCTGCCATCAAGGTGGAAATCGCTGAGGCCGATGTGGATGCTGCCATCGAGGTGGAAATTGCTGAGGCCAATGTGGATGCTGCTATCGAGGTGGGAATTGAGGAGGCAAGTGAGGATGCTGCCGTTATCGGGAGACGAGGTGGAGCAGATGGCAACATGGACAGGGCGAGGAACCCGATGCCTGGGCCCCCGAGGGCTGCTTTTACCTTGGGAGCTGGAGCTCTGTTGGCGCCCAATGCTTGACAGCTGACTGTTGTTGCTGGCCCGGCTGGTGGTGCCCCCCTCCAGAGGTTAATGGAGACAGGGTATCCGAGTCAGTGGATGCACCTCTTAGTGCGGAACTGCGGATGCCGGCTCTTTGCGGAGCGGCTGATATGGGTGGTGTTGAGCTATGGTGGCAGGGAGGGCAAGGGGCCTTCTGTGGATGGTCTGAGACCAATGGGACGCTTGGATCCATTGCATGGAGGGATACGGGATGAAGGGGTTTGATCTTTCCAGCCGATTACTGCCTGCTTGGCCCAGTACCTGACCTCGCTGGACTGCCTTCTGCCCTTGGTTCTCACTGTACCCTTTTCCGCTGAACACTCAAGATACTTTGCAATGGTTTGTTGAGAATGTACCCCCTTTTTTTTTCCCCACTGTGCCCACAGTGTCCCAAAATTGAGTTCATGTTTTACGCTGTGAACTATGCTTTTATTTATGCTCTCTGCCCGTGTGGGACTTTCGAATTTTTTTTTGTTCCCCCTAGCTGAGTATTTTCTCTTTGAGACGATATTTTATTCCCCCCCCCCTTTTTCTGTTCCTCCGCAAGCTGAGATTTGCTGATTTATGGAAACCCCCCCTTTTGTTTTTCTTGAGACGTTTTCGCTGAAATTTCCTTTTATCTACAGCTTAACTTTTTTTTGAAATATATTTGCAGACTTTTAATTTTGCCTCTTTATAAATCAATGGTAAGACGCACCTTTAATATGCAGTGTGATTCTGACACCTGTCTTAAGAAAGGATATTATAGCGCTAGAAAAAGTGCAGAGACGGGTGACTAAATTAATAAGGGGAATGGAAGATTTAAGATATGAGGAAAGACTAACAAGCTTAAACCTGTTTAGTATAAAGAAACGGCGCCTTAGAGGGGATCTTATATCTTTATATAAATATATACGGGGCCTCAGAGGGATCTGATAACTTTATATAAATATTTACGGGGCCTCAGAGGGGTTCTTAAAACATTATATAAATATATACGGGGTCTCAAAGGGGATCTTATAACTTTGTATAAATATATACGGGGGCCATTATAAACCATTGTCTAGAAACTTATTCTTTAATAGGACTATACACAGGACACAAGGTCACCCATTGTCAGGGTCACCACGCTCTGGCCCCTGTCACCCACGTTAACGCTGCACTATGAACAATATAAGTTCCTGGACTTTCTGCATGAATCTGACGTTCTAGCCCTGGAGCCCCACCTGAGCTCACCTTGCCCTAATTGTCCCTGCATATCAGGAAGCTACGCCCTTCAGAAACCACTTCCACATTGAAGTTGCAGACTGAGAACCTGTTTTGTGAAAGCTCCCTGAAAAGCTCTGATTCACATTCCAAAGACTTTCCTGAATACCCTCTGCAATATCTGGACATTCACCTCCATACCGGTACCCCCCATCCTGCTACCTTCTGTCCCCATCTAAGATCTCCGTGTACCAGACCATTGCTTTTGCTTCTAGACCATTTTTATAGCTTGTTCCCTGCCTGATACCACATTCCGGTATATATCTGTTTAGTGTATTATTGTTTATTCATTGCTTGCCCCATGTGCTTTTAAGTTCCCTTTGTGTCTATTTTCACTCTCATCCTCTGGTCTCTTATTCTCAGCTTGCTATCCCTTATTTCTCCTGTTCCTAACCGCTCCCATATTTAGTTCTCCTTAACCTCCCAGCCATCCCTCTATTACTTCAGTCTCCTTCTCTTGCATCTTCTCTCCTTCTCTAAGCTATTCCCTTTTGTGCCCAGTCTCCTCCAGCGTCTAGTTCTGATCTGCTGTTTAGTTCATGTCTTTTTATGTTCTTGTGTAAACCCTTTTACTTTGCAAAACCTGCCTATTTCACTGCATCTTGGGCTCACAACCCAACTTGCTGTATTAATCCCAGTCTACATGTGACACCCATTTAGGGCTGTTTTACATTACTGCTTCTAAAATGGGGACGCTAAGGTGGAAAACTTGTGCCTGCAGGTTTCCCCTTAGCATCCCCTTTTTTCCTCCATAATACGGGGTAGGCACTGATTCAGCAGCCTGCCCTGTCATGCAGCACTAAGCCACTGGATACTCGAGGCAGCGCTAACGTGGTGCCACAAGTATTTGGTCCTGGAGTCTATAGGATTCCATGGAGGCTTGTGCTGCTGGCACATAACCTGCAGGATCTTGCCTCTAGTGAGATCCTGCAGGTGGGCGGAGTGATCCACGGAGGGAGACTGGGGACTTTTTCCCCAGTCTCATTCTGCCTCTCTCAGCCATAAGCGGCAGATCGAGCTACTGGTCTCGCCACGGGATGAGGTTAGTACAGTCAGGTCCAGAAATATTGGGACATGGACACAATTGTAACATCTTTGGCTCTATACACCACCACAATGGAGTTGGAATGAAACAAACACAGACTGTCAGTTTTAATTTGAGGGTATGTACATCCAACTCAGGTGAACGGTGTAGGACTTACAGCAGTTTGCAGATGTGTCTTGTCACTGGCTGCCAGCTATCAGGGTGTCTCACTGAGTAATACCAGAGTTCTGGAAATCTTTAATCTTTATATCAGAGTTCTGTATATATTTAATCTATATATCACTCACCATGTCAGAAAGACCAAAAAGGACAGGCAGATGCTCCCAGACACAGATAAGAGGGAAAGCAGCCTCTGTGTAGGGGCATGCTTGTCCTTTCTAACTGGTGCAGCAACAACATACAGAGGATTTGGTGGATTGGCTAACCAAGCCATCCTCATCGTCCGAGTCCTCTGCCAGCCAGGCTTGTAGGCCTTTACAGTCCACCTCAGCTGCCAAAACATCTAATGCAGCCTCCATGTCCACAGATACTCCTGCCGTAGCCTCACTAAGTGCTCTGATTCAATCTCTGAGGTTGAGGAAGGGAGTATAAATAACCTAGAGGAAGGGGGTGCCAGTGAAGACACACAAATAACTGGCACTCATGTTGTCCCAGCATACTGCCAACTTGGCTCCAGTGACGAGGAGATAGGGGGTGATGACAATGATGGTGAGGTCACTGTCTCCACCTGGGTGCCTGAACGAACAGAGGAGTCAAGTGAGGAGGAGGAGTCACAACAAACACAAGGCACAACATCCTCTATGACCAGCCATAGCACTAGCCAGTCCAAGGCATCAGATGTCAGAGCTGCTCAGGTGCAGAGCGCTGTTGTCTCAAAGCACACATCCAGGAACTCTGCTGTCTGGGAGTCCTTTAAGAAATGTGCAGCAGACCCCACCGTTGCTATTTGTAATCTATGTCAGATGAGGCTCAAGCGTTGGAAAGACACCGGACACTTGGGTACCACGTGCTTGAGGCGACATATGACCACCTGCCACGCATCCCGTTGGCACAAAACTTTGCGTAGGTCCTCCTCCTCCTCATCTGTCTCTACCCCCACTGTATGTCCTGCCATGTCATTGCCTACAACCTCCACTGACAGGGATGATGCTACAGTAATGGATGTACCAGGTCCTTCCTCACAATGTGACAGCATCCCATCAGCTGAAGATTTACGCAGTCAGATTACGTTGCCTCAGCTGCTGCAGCGTAAGAAAAAATATAGTCCCAACCATCCCCAAGCACAGCGTCTAAATGCCAGCTTAGCAAAATTACTTGCATTGCAGCTGCTGCCTTTCCAGCTGGTGGACTCTGCTCCCTTCCGTGAATTTGCTGAATGTGCTGTACCACAGTGGCATGTTCCAAAACGCCATTACTTTTCACGGAAGGCCATCCCAGCACTATACCAGCACGTGGAAGACAATGTTATTGAGTCACTGGGAAAGGCAGTCAGCAGTAGGGATGAGCCGAACACCCCCGAGTTCGGTTCGCATTCAAACACAAACTTTTCAAAAGTTCGAATTCGAACTTGAACACGAACTCATTACAAGTCAATGGAACTCAAAATTAGATTTTTAGAGTGCCCTCCAAGAGGGCATATATGCTAGATATTTGCCATAAAAGGTGTATGGGGGTCCGGGTAGTGCCCTGGGGGACAGGAAACAAGGACAAAAAGTAAAAAAAACAAACACGTTTTTAACCCCTTCACTGCTGACGATGTGTGGGACACATCCTCAGTTACTCCCACTGTATGCTGAGGAGGACGTGTGCCACATGTCATCAGCTATGCGGGACCCCCGGCGGAGATACTCACCTCTCTGTCCGGGGTCCCACGGCGTTCTGACGTCAGCATCCTCAGACGCTGAAGTCAAGCTCCTCCCGACGTAAATGACGTCATCACGCCATGCGCAATGACGTCATTTCCAGGCGACCCCCACCGGCAATGCCGGGAGATCACCTGGAAGGGAGGGGGGATCCGTTCAGATCCCTCTCCCTCCCGATCGGGAGGTCCCACAAAAAGAAGCCAGGCACCGCTTAAAAGGGGAGAGTCTCCCCTTTTAAGTGGTGCCTGGCTTTAACCCCTTAGGCACCGGATCGCACTTCGGTGCCTTGCGGCGCTGAAGTGCTGCCTAGCTCAGGTGGGGGCCGTCATCTTGGATGGCGGCTCCACCCACAGGTCCCCCTTCACTGCCTGAGGTCCTCACGCATAGCGTGATAATGTCAGATAGCCGGGGAACCGGAATCCCCTGGTGGAGATAGGGGGTTCATTTGAGGGATCACAGAGATGCTGTGAGGTTGTGTATAGAGATGCTGATGGGGCTGTATAGCGAGATACACACATAGCGTGAAGACGTCAGATAGCCAGGGAAACCCTAGCTGCCCGGAATCTCCTGGTGGAGATAGGGGGTTCATTTGAACCCCGATATCTCCAGAACCGTGGCAGCTAGGGGGTCATGGCCTTTTGAATGATACCCAACATGACCAGGTATAAAGTAAAAGAATAAAAATAAATAAAAATTGTATTTTTTTTGTGTTATTTTTATCAATGCAGCAATATTGTTCACATTTCAATTATAATGTGAACAATGATGCTGCACTAATGATTTTTTTCTATGGTGTGCGTTTGCTAAAAATCACATAATTCCCCCCAAAAAATGTAACAAGTCCCCATTTCTAATTTTTGTACAAGCGCACCGCATAGAAAATATAACCGCAAATGTTCATGTGATAAAAGGTGAAAAAAACCACTTTATACGCTGCAGATGATTAAAAATTCAATTTTTATTGCATTTTATGTTATAATATACAGGCAGAACATGACGTATACATATAAAAATGATATATTATGAATCTGCCGAAAAGAACGATATATAATATGTCTGGGTTGTATAATAAAATGTGGCTTCAAATCGCGTTTAAACATGATGAGCGAAAGCGGTAAAAAATTACCTTCAAATATCGTGCCTAGGAGGTCCCCATAACCTGCCCGTGAAGTGGCGGATTTGTAGGATGTATGAAAACATCGCCAACACAGACCCACACACGACACCTAGCACTCCCAGTCTGCATACAATGTATCAAATTCATGAGACCGGACTAATTAGAAGCACAAGTTATTTCCAAACACTAAACACCTGTTGTTTACGCCGTTTGAGAGCACTGGTCATTTAGAGGTGAGAATCTTTGCACCTAGGCATTAGTTTTTAATTCAATATCTAATAAACCGTTGCTTATAATATTCTGCAGTATAGAGTCTCTTTATTTCACGCCAAAAAGTTTGAAGTTCGCAGACTTTCAAACTGCCGATGTTCGAATCGAACTCCGAACTGATCGAACCGAACAGCTCATCCCTATTGCAGAGCTCATCCTGCCCTCACAGAGGGAGGACAGAATGAAACAATTTGAGGACGCTATAAAGCGACACTTGTGTAACACCTTTCCAGGCACTGGTAGGTTACCAAGTGATGACACAGGTGCTTCTGAGGCTGCGGTTGATCAGAGGAAGAGCGGGACTGATGCCTTTTAAATTTTTTTAGTCCACGACACCCAGGGACGTCAAATGTAGGCACCCGTTGCCAGCGTCTTCACCATATGGTGTAGGACTACCTAGCGGCAAGGGCAGACCTGGATACCTTTTCAGCAGATGATCCACTGGCTTACTGGGTTTTGAGATTGGATCACTGGCCACAATTTAGCCAATATGCTATGCAGCTACTAGGTTGCCCTTCATCCAGCATGCTTTCTGAAAGGATGTTCAGTGCCGCTGGAGGTTTTGTCACAGACAAAAGAGTGCGTCTGTCCACCGACTCTGTAGACCGGCAGATATTTATAAAAATGAATCAGTCCTGGATCAGCAGCTATCAATCCCCTGATGCTGATGTAACTGAATACAGAATCTCTTCTGCATTCCCAAAACCTCCACCACTGCACTCTTCCACAATACCTCAGAGGGGTTACGGTGTGAAGGCACTAGCTGGCACCAAAGGTCCAATTTTAATGCACCTGTTGTTACTTTAATCCAAAGCCTGCATAAATTTCACAATAATTTAGCCAAAAAATCACTAAACTTGTTCTGCGTGTCGGAAAATGTCTCCTCTTTTCATACAGACTGCCGCCCCAAGCAGTTGTTTATGAATAGATTAAAGGAAAACCATTTACCGTCATTTGAAATGTCATTTTTTTTCTTTTTAAATGTTTCTATACATCCTACAAATCCGCCACTTCACGGGCAGCTTATGGGGACCTTCTAGGCACGATATTTGAAGGAATTTTTCGTTTTTATTCTTAACCTTTATGTCATGGAAAAATCACTGTTCCTTAAACGCTTTTTTTTTTACTTTTTGTCCTTGTTTCCTGTCCCCCAGGGCACTACCCAAACCCCCATACACCTTTTATGGCAAATATCTTGCATATATGCCCTTTTGGAGGGCACTCTAAAATTCGAACGTTCGAGTCCCATTGACTTGTATTGAGTTTGAATAGTGTTCGCGTTCGAATCTGAACTTTTTCAAATGTTCGTGTTCGAATGCGAACCGAACCCGGGGGTGTTCGGCCTATCAATAGTGCTAACTGAGGCTAGGGTCAGACTGAGGCAGTGCGAACGTGCGTTCTGGCGCACATAATCACGGCCGCACTAGCAGCAGATGCCGGGCAATGACGGCCAATATACGAAGTACGGCCGCACAAAAGTCCGGCTGTGCAACGCAAGTGGAAAATGAACGCATTTTTTCGAGAACGTGAAACCGCAGGTACTGACGTACAGAGTGCGCTGCGTCCGCTAGCGGCGTGTGTGCGTGATTAGGAGACGTCAGACGCTGCTAATGTCCGGCCAACATAACGTCCAGACACAAAAAGGGTTTTATTGATGATCCGTACAAAATCACTGACGAAAATGCGCATAGTATGACCGCTATTGCGTATTCCGTGAAAAAATACGTCCATTCGTTCGAACGCACTTTTTCACAGACATCATAAAAATGCGTTCGTCTGACCCTAGCCTTAATCAGAGCCATTATAGCCTATGGAGGTTTTAAGTTTACAAAAGCTCTGGTTAAGTTAGCACCAAGTATGTAATATGGCCCTAAATGTATAAATCTGGTTGGTTTTTAGGGAATCATTGTAATAATAATCATAATAAATTCAATAACAAATCACTGGTAATTTACAGTATGTAACAACTTTTAATGCAGTCAGGGAGATATATTCATAACCACTAGATGGAGTGCGAGATTAACCCTTTTCAACATTGATAACAATACAGTTACAGTTACAAGCATTTATAAAGCGCCAACAAGTTCTGTAGCGCTGTACAAAAGGGAGAGACAGAATAACAAATATAACACACACAAAACAGTAGGAGAGAAAACCCTGCTCGAGTGAAAACCCTGCTTACAATATAAGAGGAGAGGGATGAATAGAGTACAAGTAGTATTGAGGTGTATGTGGTCAGAAGGAGCAAGAACTGATCAATGAGGGATTAAGGAGTGACCTGTAGGCTTCTCTATAGTAATGCGTTTTCAGAGACTTCTTGAAGGATTGGAGAGACGGGGGAGTCTGATGTTGTGGGGGAGGGAGTTCCATAGAAAGGGGACAGCTCGGGAGAAGTCTTGAAGGTGAGAGTTGGGGGTGCGGGTACGAGGAGCTGATAGCATCAGATCATTGGCAGAGCATAGTGGTCGGGACGGGATGTACCTGTTAATGAGGGAGGAGATGTAGGCCGGGCGCGGTTATGGAGAGCTTTGCATGTGAACAGCAATATAATGAATGGGATTCTAAAGGAAGCAGGGAGCCTGCGTAGAGTTTGACAAAGGGGTGAGGTGTGAGAGGTGCGGGAGGTGGGGTGTGAAAGGTGCGGGAGGTGAGGTGTTAGAGTCTGGCACAGGAGTTCATTACAGGCTGCAAAGGGAGAATCTGGGATCTCTTAAGCCCAGAGAGAAGGAGGATGCAATAGTCAAGGCGGGAGATAATAAGATCTTGAAGAAAAATACAAATAAATGTATTCACAAGTGAGCGCATTGGATATACATTAGTTGGTAGATATATTAGTTGGTAGGTATATACAAAGGTGTGACTTAGCTTGAAAATGTCAGCATAAGATTGGACCTTCCCATTCAGAAATATGGTGACGTAGTGTAAATGTCCTATATAAAGAGAAAAATTTATCGCGTAGTACAGTACGATGAGTATCACAAATAGGACAGTGAAGATATTCGCACTCACAAAGGTGGAGCCCCCAATGGCTCGTATCAATTGGCCTGTAGGTCTCTTATTAGATGGGGACCCCACCCACTTATAGATGTCCTTAGATATTCTTTTGATGGCGGGATACACCTCAAATAGAAAGCATACCGCTATGGTGCATTATCATAGGCAAAAATATATATATAATCACAGCAGTGGTCGACTCACGTGGTTCAGAGCCTTCTAGAATGATGGCTCTGTAAAGATAGCATATGGACCTGGTTGATCAGAGGTGGTCCTGCCTCCGATAAAGATAAATGGTAAGCGTGAAATAAAAGAAGAATAATTTAATAAATACAAACTAAAATCCGAAACGCGTTTCACTTCCGTTCTGCAAGCCTCTTCAGTCGGTAATGAAATACTATTCACTATCGCCGTTTAAATAGACCTCCTGTTCATTGATTAATTGATTGATGCGGTTCACCTAATCGCATCAAACGATCGCCGCCCCCTATTTCCTGGAGTTCATGATGACATGTTTCCGGTTTGACTCCAACCAGTCAGTGATACTTTCATTTTCGTTGGACTGGTACGCATGCGTGGTTCGTAATTTCTCTTTCATTTTCTTCATATTGAAAAACGGGAGTCCCAAATAACCTCACTTCAAATATGCAATGCATATATAGGTGGCAGGATATGCTATATTTTCTCCCTCTGATTATCTATGGGGACTTGGAGTAGAAAGCACGAATAAAAATACGAATGTAAAATAAAAAATACAATATATAAAAAGAAAAAGACTTATATTGCAAATATGGTTAAATCAAAAACCTAAATCCCTCTTACATGTACAAATGGAAAATACATATAGAAGAACATATATATATATATATATATTATTTTTTTATATGTTCTTCTATATGTATTTTCCATTTGTACATGTAAGAGGGATTTAGGTTTTTGATTTATCCATATTTGCAATATAAGTCTTTTCCTTTTATATATATTTTATATATTTTTATATTGTATTTTTTATTTTACATTCGTATTTTTATTCGTGCTTTCTACTCCCCATAGATAATCAGAGGAGAAAATATAGTATATCCTGCCACCTATATATGCATTGCATATTTGAAGTGAGGTTATTTGGGACTCCCTTTTTTCAATATGAAGAAAATGAAAGAGAAATTAATAACCACGCATGCGTACCAGTCCAACGAAAATGAAAGTATCACTGACTGGCTGGAGTCAAACCGGAAACATGTCATCATGAACTCCAGGAAATAGGGGGCGGCGATCGTTTGATGCGATTAGGTGAACCGCATCAATCAATTAATCAATGAACAGGAGGTCTATTTAAACGGCGATAGTGAATAGTATTCCATTACCGACTGAAGAGGCTTGCAGAACGCAAGTGAAACGCGTTTCAGATTTTATTTTGTATTTATTAAATAATTTTTCTTTTATTTCACGCTTACCATTTATCTTTATTGGAGGTTTAACTTCTATATCGGAGGCAGGACCCCCTCTGATCAACCAGAGGTCCATATGCTATCTTTACAGAGCCGTCATTCTAGAAGGCTCTGAACCACGTGAGTCGACCACTGCTGTGATTATATATATATTTTTGCCTATGATAATGCACCATAGCGGTATGCTTTCTATTTGAGGTGTATCCCGCCATCAAAAGAATATCTAAGGACATCTATAAGTGGGTGAGGTCCCCATCTAATAAGAGACCTACAGGCCAATTGATACGAGCCATTGGGGGCTCCACCTTTGTGAGTGCGAATATCTTCACTGTCCTATTTGTGATACTCATCGTACTGTACTACGCGATAAATTTTTCTCTTTATATAGGACATTTACACTACGTCACCATATTTCTGAATGAAAAGGTCCAATCTTATGCTGACATTTTCAAGCTAAGTCACACCTTTGTATATACCTACCAACTAATATATCTACCAACTAATGTATATCCAATGCGCTCCCTTGTGAATACATTTATTTGTATTTTTCTTTGAGAATCTTGGAAGGTGATAGGTACGCCTGATTAGGTGAGCAGCAAAATAGATCACCATCTCTCCACACAAAACAGATAGCGCCGAGCACTCTGAACGATTTGTTCTCTTTTATAATAAGATCTTGGATGAGCATTTTAGTAGACTCTGGATTAAGAAAGAGACGGATGCGCGCAATGTTTTTTAGGTGGAAGTAGCAAGATTTGGTTAGAGACTGAATGTGAGGATTAAACAATAAATCAGAGTCCAAGAGGACAACAAGGCAGCGAGCCTGAGAGGTAGAAGTAATGGCGGCACCATTCACCTGAAGGGAAATGGCCAAAATATGGAGGATCTAGAGGGAGGGAAGACGAGAAGTTTAGTTTTAGAGAGGTTGAGCTTCAGGAAACGAAAAGTCATCCAATCAGACAGCTGAGATGCCGGCAGTAACATAGTCCAACACCGGAGGAGAGAGATCGGGGGAGGAAAGGTAGATTTGGGTGTCGTCACCATAGAGGTGATAATTGAATCCATAGGAAGAGATGAGGTTGCACAGAGAGGCGGTATAGATTGAGACAAGTAGGGGACCCAGAAGCAGAGCTTTGAGCCACCCCTCTGAGAGAGGAAGCAGTGGTGAAGAGACACCTGCGAAGGAAACAGTGAAGGAGCGAAGAGAGAGATAGGAAGAGAACCAGGAGAGAGCGGCATCACTGAGGCCAAGCTGACGCAGCATGAGGAGCAGAAGAGGGTGGTCAACAGTGTCAAATGCAGCAGAAAGATCAAGAAGCAAAAGGAGGGAGAAGTGACCTTTGGTTTTAGCGGCAGCTAAATCATTAGTCACCTTGGTCAGAGCAGTCTCAGTAGATTGTTGATAGCAAAAACCTGACTGGTGCGGTTGTAGTAGAAAGTTAGCGCAAGAAAACTGAGTTGGTTATAGACCAGGTGTTCTAAGATTTTGGAGGCAAAGGGGAACAGAGAGATGGGATGGTACATCAGTAGGGCATCCCAGTCTCTAAGGGCAACGTGTTAATACTCCAAATAGACAAGAAAACATAACTTTAATTAGTAGATTTAATTAAAGGAGTGAAAGGTTGTGGGCTCTTTACAGTCTTAATAAAATCTACTAATAAAAGTTATGTTTTATTGTCTATTTGGAGTATTAGCAGGTTGCCCTTGGAGACTAGGATGACCTACTAATGAGTTATTTTGATGATAGTAAATCATATATTTTTCGTGACTTAACAAGGAAATCTGTGATTGAACTCTACATAAAAGCTTTATCATGTGTGTGTGGGAATAACAAGCCCCATGGAAAGTCAAGGTGGAACTGCATGACCAGGTGTATCTGCTCATCTTTTAATGCCAGTGGTAAGAATTTAAAATAATTCATGTGACTATGAGCGAATAAAGTACATGGACCTTACCGATAAGAGGTGAGGACTCTGGTACGTTCTCCTGTGTTCTTGTTTCTGTAAATACAAAAAGAGAAGGAAATTAAATCCGACACCCTATAGCTTTGTTATGTTACATAAACACTACTAAAAAAATGAAATGTCCTTATTGTGTTTATTTGATGTTAATGAGATCTTACATGTGCTTTGTTTTTCTCTTGTATGATTAGTTAAGGAAATATTTCCCTCTATATGTGTCACTGGGCGCATCCATTGTGTGATAGTTCCTCTATATGTGTCACTTAGTGCATCCATTGTGTGATATTTTCCTCTATATGTGTCACTGGGTGCATCCATTGTGTGATATTTTCCTCTATATGTGTCACTGGGTGCATCCATTGTGTGATATTCTCCTCTATATGTGTCACTGGGTGCATCCATTGTGTGATATTCTCCTCTATATGTGTCACTGGGTGCATCCATTGTGTGACTGCCCCACTATACCAGAGTGTAAGTGATGGCTGCAACTATCAGGGTTATTCAAAGAAAGACGATCTGGCCCGGAAATGTAACCGGACACTGAAATTCAGCGTTACCTTTCCTGGCCATTCATCCAGAGAGCAGGCAGTTTGCCAAATCTTGGCGAATTGCCTGCACATTCGGTGCCTGTTCGAGGGCAGTGAAATCCCCATAGAGAAGTGATGCTTCGTCTATTCAGAGAACACAAACCAGCAGTGAAAATTTGCCAAAATGCCCTGATGTTCGGTGGTTACATTCGTCAGGTTTATTCAGGCGAATCCCATAGGCTTCGGGCCACATTACATACTTGGTGCTAACGTTAGCGCTCACCTGCGTGAGCATTAACATTAGCAGCGGTGGCTACCGCATATTTCAATCCAAACGCAAACAGTTTAAGTAACCCGTTTGCGTTGGTACCTTGCGCTCCTCTGCGTGAGGTTACTGTACTCTGTGCTCCCTATGCTTAACATGGGGAGCAGAAAGAGTTAATCAGCGCTGGATTACAAAGTCCTAACGCTGATTATCGTCTGACCGCAGTTAACAAAAAGTTAACCAGAGCCAGGACTTGGTGCTAACGTATTCTGCTTCTGCAAAATCCGGTAAGATACTCACCTCCTGTCCCGCGGCTCTAACCGCCTCCTAAGTCTGGCAGGAGCAGGGAAAGACTGGGGTAAAAAGTCCCCTCAGTGTCCCCTTCCGTCAGTGGCGTAGCGTGGGGGGGCTGGGGGGCCGTGGCCCCGGGCACAGTTTTGTTAGGGGTGCATTCGCGCCCCTAAAACTGGCCCGGGGGTTGAGGGACCCAGATGCCGGGCAGCGCGGGAGCGCCTGCCCGGTCTTGAACAGTCCGTCCTGTGAAGTGGATGCGGCTGTGTGCGTGCGCAGCCGGTCACGTGGTCCGGCTAATCAGGTGGTACTGAGTCTCTGTACCACCTGACTGGCCGGACCGCGTGACCGGCTGCGCATGCACACAGCCGCATCCACTTCACAGGACGGACTGTTCAAGACCGGGCAGGCGCTCCCGCGCTGCCCGGCATCTGGGTCCCTCAACCCCCTGCCGGAGCTGGGGCAACAATCCAGGTGAGAGCTGGGGCAAATCCATGACCTGGGGGCAAATCCATGTGTGACCTGGGTGCAAATCCATGAGCTGGGGCAAATCCATGAGCTGGGGGCAAATCCATGAGCTGGGGCAAATCCATGAGCTGGGGCAAATCCATGAGCTGGGGGCAAATCCATGAGCTGGGGCAAATCATGAGCTGGGGCAAATCCCTGAGCTGGGGGCAGTATCCATGAGCTGGGGGCAGTATCCATGAGCTGGGGGGCAAATCCATGAGCTGGGGGGCAAATCCATGAGCTGGGGGGCAAATCCATGAGCTGGGGGGCAAATCCATGAGTGAGCTGGGGGGCAAATCCATGAGTGAGCTGGGGGGCAAATCCATGAGTGAGCTGGGGGCAAATCCATGAGTGAGCTGGGGGCAAATCCATGAGTGAGCTGGGGCAAATCCATGAGCTGGGGGCAAATCCATGAGCTGGGGGCAAATCCATGAGTGAGCTGGGGCAAATCCATGAGCTGGGGGCAAATCCATGAGTGAGCTGGGGCAAATCCATGAGCTGGGGGCAAATCCATGAGCTGGGGCAAATCCATGAGCTGGGGGCAAATCCATGAGTGAGCTGGGGCAAATCCATGAGCTGGGGCAAATCCATGAGTGAGCTGGGGGCAAATCCATGAGCTGGGGGCAAATCCATGAGTGAGCTGGGGCAAATCCATGAGCTGGGGCAAATCCATGAGTGAGCTGGGGGGCAAATCCATGTGTGAGCTGGGGCAAATCCATGAGCTGGGGCAAATCCATGAGCTGGGGGCAAATCCATGAGTGAGCTGGGGCAAATCCATGAGTGAGCTGGGGCAAATCCATGAGCTGGGGCAAATCCATGAGTGAGCTGGGGGGCAAATCCATGAGCTGGGGGCAAATCATGAGTGAGCTGGGGCAAATCCATGAGTGGGGCAAATCCATGAGTGAGCTGGGGGGCAAATCCATGTGTGAGCTGGGGCAAATCCATGAGCTGGGGCAAATCCATGAGTGAGCTGGGGCAAATCCATGAGTGAGCTGGGGCAAATCCATGAGCGAGCTGGGGCAAATCCATGAGCGAGCTGGGGCAAATCCATGAGTGAGCTGGGGCAAATCCATGAGTGAGCTGGGGGGCAAATCCATGAGCTGGGGGCAAATCCATGAGTGAGCTGGGGCAAATCCATGAGTGAGCTGGGGCAAATCCATGAGCGAGCTGGGGCAAATCCATGAGTGAGCTGGGGCAAATCCATGAGTGAGCTGGGGGCAAATCCATGAGCTGGGGGCAAATCCATGAGTGAGCTGGGGCAAAATCCATGAGCTGGGGCAAATCCATGAGTGAGCTGGGGCAAATCCATGTGTGAGCTGGGGCAAATCCATGAGCTGGGGGCAAATCCATGAGCTGGGGCAATATCCATGTGAGAGCTGGGGCAATATCGATAACGTGTCCACAGGTTGGGGGGGGGCGCACAATTCTTGGCTGGCCCCGGGTGCTGACAACCCACGCTACGCCACTGCCCTCCGTATCACTACGCTGACCGCAAAGCGAGATCTGGCTGGTCATGTGACCGCCGGCATCTGCTTCAGTGGAGTCCTATGGACTCCATTGAGAGGATGTGTGTGGCTGCGCTTAACGCTGCTGCGCACATCCCAGGGGTTTACGCGCGGTACCAATGCAGGCAGCATTCTTTGCGCCTGCATTGTAATTTAATGGTAAAACGAGCACGCTAGGGGGAAAACTGCGAGTGCAGTTTTTCCTCCCTAATGCCCCCGTTTACCGCTAGGAATGTAATGTGGCCTTTCAATATTAAAAATATTCCTGTTCTAATTCAATATCTAATAAACTGTTTATTATTTTATTATGCAGTAAAAAGTCTATTTATAGATTTTTTTGGATCTTTTAGGCATTTTTTGGAATTTTGTTTGCAAACTTATTTGACATTTTTTAATTGTATCAATATGTGTGGAACCAGGAAGGAGAGTGTTTGTAACCAGGCGGAAGGATATATGTGTTACACTGCAGCTCAGCAGGATATAGGGGAGGAGTCACATGGACATGGACTAGTTAGCAGAACTG
Source organism: Leptobrachium leishanense (assembly GCA_009667805.1). NCBI lineage: Eukaryota > Metazoa > Chordata > Amphibia > Anura > Megophryidae > Leptobrachium > Leptobrachium leishanense. The sequence continues at coordinate 48,016 of RXON01004981.1, forward strand.
TAGATTAGAACCTGTTATAAGATGATCTCTTAATAAATATATAAAACCCTGCAGCTGGAGTCAGAGACAATATTTACAGAATCAGTCTCATTTATACATTAATAGCTTTTTTTTTTTTTCATTTTTATGTAACAAACCTTTTTATTATCGTTCATAGGATTTTATGTGTAAATTCCAGGCATTTTTGTTCAGTAGCTTTTTTGTAAACAGCGTTTCAAATTTCAAACTTGCAAGCGTACTGTTTTGTTTTTGTTTTTTTTCACCCCGTTCATATGCTTATCGGGTCTTTCCGGCAGCTGATCTGCGCTGTGATCACCGGCTGCTCGGATTTTTCCACCGTGTTTGGCTTGGTTTTTGTGGTAGTTTCTGTTAGCTTTCGGTGAGTATTAGGTGAGTGTTCGGCGAGTGTTTGTCGGGTTTGCAGCGAGTTTTCCCTGCACTACGGGGGCCCTGTGGTGCTTGCTGAATACACCGCAGAGTCGGCGAACTAGGAATCGCCGAATTGCCCCGAAGTGTGGGGAACAAAAAGTCAAACGTAAGGTGACTTTTCCAATCTCTTTGAATAACCATGTATGTTTTCATTTTGGAAATGTCATGGAGAAATATATTATGTAATTCAACAATGTACAAATGGGTGGTGTTTGCATGAGGACATGCGCAATGGGAGGGCCCCACAATCTCCTATTGCCCGGGGGCCCCAAGATATTCCTGTTCTAATTCAATATCTAATAAACCGTTTATTATTTTATTATGCAAGAGATGTCAGTCCGCCCTTGCTGTTTCGATATACCCGTATCTGCACTATTATTCCAAAAAACGCCACCAAAATCTTCAGCTCCATTCCCATAGAGATCTTAATCCGGCCCTGTGTGTGGCCCTAGTCTTAGGCGTTTGCATTTGATGCTCAGCGTTTAAATAAAACCCGGGTCATATTAATGCACCTTTCTGTCTACGTGCTCTCTGAGAAGGGTAAAGCAGACACCCACATCACTAGCAAATTAAATGTCGGTTTCACACCCTAACAAACCTACACTTATAGGTCTATTCACTAAAGGTGATACGCAGGAGAATTGGCAGTGTGACAGGAATGGCTCAGAAATTGGCTGCCATCTTGTATACCAGCAGCCATCTTGAACAGAGCCATAGTAAGAGAATTGTACATAGAGAATACTAACTGACTTTTAGAGGAGTTTACATAGATTCTATCATTCCAGAGGTCTCTGGTGTAGCAATTAGAAGAAGAATCCGGCCTGAATAAATAGAGGTGCCAAGGAACTGATTTAGCTTAGCCAAGGCCATAAAAGTCCCAGGCCTGGGTAAAGCGAGAACAAAGGATTCCCTTAGCACAGATGGAGCCTTATCAGTTTTGGGAGGGACAGGCCTACTGGGGGATGATATTGGCAGGATCTAGCTAGCTTCTAAATCAACTAAATGTCCTATTTGTATAAGATAAGGCAAATTGTGAAATGTTCTTTGTGTCCAAGATAGAGGGAGGGCACATTTGCCCATGGGATGTACCTGGGATGTACCTTTTTACAAATCAATGTATAAGAATTGTATCTCTGTCCTGAGGTCTTCACTTGAGCTTTGCGATTGAATCCAGCTTGAGTCTGACGTCAAAATAAAGAACGCTTTTTCCTGCCATTGACTCGTGTCCGGCCTGTCATTGTTCGCACCGTGCCGACCTCCTCACAAACAAACCAGTTGATTGCCGGTAACCGCAGGAGAAGAGAACAATCTAGACCAAATAGTTGATTTGGGAAGTGAGAAAAATGGGAGAATTTTTCAGGTTTGGCTATTTTAACCTAGAGTTTTCACTTCTCCTGAGTTTCACCTTTTAGTGAATAGACCTGCTACTTTAATTTTTTTATTAAACACAATATTAATGAGATAAGTCACAGTGATTGAAACAAATCAAGTTTTTCGAACAACTTACTTTCCTGTTTTCTTTTCCGAACTCGATAGAATAATATACCCGCAATCAGCAAAATGGCAGCAACAACAACCCCAAGGATCACAGGCCAGGGTGTAGAATCTTCAGATGTGAGATATTACACACATGAGCAAAAAGAAAGCCGAAACAGAAGAATTAGAGAACAAAATTGACTTTAGCTTTAGCTGCAGTTGCCATTCACCTGTTACCCACTTAATGTTATTAAGCAAAAAAATAAAAAAGATTCTGCTGATTTACATATTAAATGTCTGAATATGCAATAAGCAAATCAGTTTGTGAATAGGAGATGTTAATTGATACATAAGGCCATAAAACTAGCTTTGTGGTGGAAAAGTGAACAAATTCAAATGTAACGGTCACTGTAAATAAATACTGTATAAACCAAGGTGCCACATTACATAGTTCATGATAAAACGGGGACGCAAAAGAGAAAAACCTGCTCCTACAGGTTTCTCCTTTGCGCCCCCGTTTTAGCGCGGAATTATAATGCAGGCGCTAGAAAAGCTGCCTGCATTGTTAACGGGCGCCGCTAAGCCACCACGTGCATCCTCTCAATGGAGTCCATAGAACTCCATTGAAGCCGACTGTGGCGGTCACATGACCTGCCAGATCTTGCAAGGTCGGCGTAGTGATCCGCAGGGGTAGACTGGGGAACTTTTTCCCCCAGTCTCTCCCTGCTTCCGCTGGATGGAGGAGGCAGACGGAGCCGCAGTCCTCTCCGAGGGATAGGAGGTGAGTATCTGAATTTATTGGGAGGGGTTACTGCTGGTGCTAACTTTCTGCAGCTACGGAATCCGTTAGCACCAAGTCCTGGCTGTGGTTAACTTTTCATTAACCGCAGCCGGACGTTAATCAGCGCTGGGACTTTGAGCTCCTCATGTTAAGTTTAGGGAGCACAAAGTACAGTAACCTCACGCAGTACAACGCAAGGTACCAAATGGGAACGGTTTCTTAACCCATTAGCATTTGGATTGTAATATGCTGTGGCCACCAGGGCTAACGTTAATGCTCACTCAGGTGAGCAGTAATGTTAGCACCAACTATGTAATGTTGCCCAAAATGTATAAAAGCACCATCGCAGGCGCCTGCATATACTGTGGCTCATTACATAACTGGAAATTGTGCAGAAATAATCAGGGAATTGTTTTACCGGCAAATTCTAATTGAAACGCTTCTTGAACCGGGTCGGAGAACGCCTCATGTTGGACCCTGCAGGAGAAAGTCCGGTGTTTGTCCTCCTCGGTGGGTGTTATGGTCACTGTGCTGGTAACGCTGTACGTGCCGATCGGGTTTCTCTGAGGTGTGTTTTCTGAAACATGATCCATGATCTTGTCTTCCTTAAACCATTTAATGTCAATGTCCGCAGGATAGAATCCAGTGATCAAACAGCTCAGGACACTCTCCTTATTTATATCGACGTGTCTCCCTGAGACTTTAACCTCTGGAGGAGCTGGAGAGAAAGGAATGTTTTTTTTAAATAATTTTTTCGTCTCGGACCATTAAACGAGCTGTTCCTTAAGCTGTAATTTAGCTCTCATTAAGTTACTGATATAAAGGGATACTGCATTGAAAATGCCCACGACCATTTAATTTGTTTCCAACTGCCAGGTTGGGAATGGCCAGTTTGACTAAAGAGAAGAGGTTGTACTTCTTGTAAGTCTTCCTAAGTTTCAGTTGGTGCTGTCCGTACTCACCCATGGGCTCCTACCAGTCCGCCAGGCAGTTGTCTGTGTTGCATTGGCTTCCTGTACCCTTCAGGATCTGAACCCTCAGCTACGCGGCCCCCTTCCTCCATGTCTAGATCACTTAGCAGGTGACCTCTGCCTGTCATCTGTCTACACCAGCACCGCCAACTCTTGCCTTCAAGACTTCTCAAGGGCAGCTCTGGTCCTGTGGACTGACTAACCTAGCCCTATCAGACTCTCCCCTAATCTTCCGGCCTTCAAGTAAATCCCTCAAAACCCATCTCTTCAGATTAGCATACCACATTAATAATGTATACCTATCCCTCTCCTTTACATGGATCATGATAGATGCCCCTTCTGGACAGTGCTGCTGTCACATATATGTTGGTCACAGAGGGCCCAGCGGTCAAAGAAATATTCCCACAGCCACCCTTACTGGCATTCAAGCAACCCCCAAACCTGAGGCAAAGACTAGTCCGCAGCAATCTCACTCAGGAACAGGAAGACATACAGAATGGGACCAAACGCTGCAACAAGTCCCGCTGCAAACTATGCCAACAAATATGTGACAGCAGCACTGCCCGGCACAAGAACAACACATAACATCAAGGACTTGTACCGCTGCACGTCTGCTAATGTGGTGTACATGACCGAATGCACGACATGTGAAAAGGGCTGCTATATTGGTGAAACTAGACTTAAATTGAATCTCAGGATGAACCTGCACAGAAACCATCAAGAACTATCAGGAAAATACATATTGTACCCTGGTGGGACATCATTTCATTCTAACAGACCACTCCATCCAAAACCTCAAAATTAAAATTCTCAAAGGACCATTTAAAGACCCTCGTGAAGGCAAAACATATGAAATGAAAATGATCACATATTTTAACACCATAAAAGGACTCTGGCTTTCTAACCCATTATCATAGCGTCACATAACATTCAGAATTCTGGCTGGTGTTTTGTTTTTTCTTGGTTTTTTGTGTCTTTTTCAGCCTTCACTGAATTGTGTAGTTTATTTGTGTTGTGTTTTTTTTCTCAAGTTGTCATGATCTTATCACTGTTGTTATATGGGCCTAAGATCTCTCTGTGTTTATTTTCCCATTTTGTTGTTAAGTTTTAGGATATTGATTTGTAAAGCGTCCAGACCTGAGGAAGAGAGGTTATACTGAGGGATGTGCAATTCGTTTCGTACCGATACGTTTTTCGGACGAAATTTACGGTTTTTGTGTTTCCGAGGGCATCCCGAATCCGAAATATCGACCACCCGATATTTCAGATCGATTCGAAATTCTGAGTAATTCGATTAGATAATTCGGGTCGATTCGGTGATTCGGATCATTTCAAACAATGAAAAAAAGTTTTTAAAAAAAAGTTTTTAACCCTTTCACTGCTGAGCCTTTTCACCACTGTGCGCTGAGCTCATTTATAACACTTTTGCACATGTTTAAATGCGATTTGAAGCCATGGGAAATGTTTTATCACCAATGAGTGGGAAATGTTTGAGCCACAAGGGGTGGGAAATGTTTGAGCCACAAGGGGTGGGAAATGTTTGAGCCACAAGGGGTGGGAAATGTTTTAGCCACAAGGGGTGGGAAATGTTTTAGCCACAAGGGGTGGGAAATGTTTGAGCTACAAGGGGTGGTAAATGTTTTAGCCACAAGGGGCGGGAAATGTTTGAGCCATCAGGGGTTGGAAAATGTTTATGTCCCATATGCTGACAAAACTGTTACAATGCTCTTTGGAGCAGCACCTAAACTACACAAATTGCAAACACCCCATCGATGTGTCAGGACAAAATCAAGTGACCACAGTCACTTCTCTCAAATATCTAGGTATGTGGTTACACCCAAATCTATCCTTTGGTCCCACATCGAAAAACTCTCATCCAAACTTTACCCCAAACTAGGTGCCCTGTACAGAAACAAATCCTGCCTGAGCCCCGTGGTAAGAAAGATTGTACAACAAATGCTTATGCCAGCTATTGAATACGGAGATGTAGCATATGCAGCCACCCCGCAAACGCACCTCCAGAAACTTACTACATTGTATTACTCATTCTGTCGCTTTGTGCTACAATGTAACTACATGACCCACCATTGTGACATGTTAAAAGAGCTAAACTGTCTGTAGCTGGAATCTAGACACACCCTTCACCTTTCCAACCTGCAGGGTTATTTTTTTTTTGAGAAAGGATTTTACCAGGAAGGATACATTAAGATTTCTCTTGTTTTCAAGTATGTCCTGGGTGGTGGGTATGTACCGTTGGGTGTCTTGCCCAAGGACACTTACTGGAGAGGTTGCTCGCTGGGATTGAGCCCATGACTCCACAGGCTCTCTCCATGCAGAGCAGTGACATTACCTCTACTCCACCCAGCCGGTACTGCATGTTAAGTGACTTTTCGTTCTCTTCAATTCGGCGCGATTCGGCGATCCCATTTTGGTCGACCCTGCGGTGTATTCAGCATGCACCACAGGGCCGTCAAATGCAGGGGAAAGCTGCCACAAACCCGAGCAGGAGCCGATCACACGCAGAGCAACCGCCGGAAAAACCCGACACCACAGACGAATGGAGTGAATAAAGTGAAACGCTGTAAATAAGTGAAACGCTGTTTGCAAAGAAACTACTGAGCAAAAATGTCTGAAATTTACATATGATCAAATGAATGAGAATAAAAAGGGCTGTTACAGAAAAAATTAAGCTTAAAAAAAAATCTGACTTTTTTTTAAAAAAAATCCAGAAAAATACTTAAAATAACCTAAAAAAATCTATAAATAGACTTTTTACTGCACCATTTTAGAATGAACGCTTTATTAGATATTGAATTAAAACGGGAATATTTTTAACATTGAAGCCTATGGGATTCGCCTGAATAAACCTGTCGAATGAAACCACCGAATGGCAGAGCATATCGGGAACCTATCACTGCTGGTTTGTGTTCTCTAAATAGCCGAAGCATTGCTTCTCTATGGGGATTTCACTGCCCTCGAACAGGCACCGTATGTGCAGGCAATTCGACAGGATTTGGCGAATTGCCTGCTCTCTGGATAGCCGAGTGGCCAAGAAAGGTAACCGAACGCTGATTTTCAGCGTTTGGTTACCTTTCTCCAGCCATTTGGATCTCTTTGAATAACCCTGCTGGTGTTTAAGAGCTTTTCTGGGAAGCTACCACCCTACCTGAATAGGCTGCTTCCCCCAGCAGTTCCCTCATTCTATAACCTCCGATCCAGGACCGGCACCTTACTTGCAATACCACAATACAAAAAGAAAGTGTCTCAATCCTCATTTTCCTACAGAGCACCACAAATATGGAATAACCTCCCAGACGCCATCAAATCTTCCCCCAGTCTAAAGTCCCTTAAGAGCTCCCTATTAACATACCTCAATAAGGAATGCACCTGTAAACATGTAACACAGTGAATATATACAGAATGCACCTGTAGACATGTAACATAATGACTATTTCCTACATATTTATTTTCTGTTAATTTGTATATTTGTTTTGTGTTAATTTCTTGCATTTTACTACTTTGTATTTCTGTAACCATGTTCTTGAACCCAGGACATACTTGAAAATGAGAGAAATCTCAATGTATCCTTCCTGGTAAAATCCTTTAAAAATAAAAAATAAATATGCTTCAATGTTAAAAATATTCCCGTTTTAATACAATATCTAATAAACCGTCTATTATAAAGAGTTTCTTTATTCTTAGATTTTTTTAAGCTTTTTTTTGGGATTATTTTGAAAACTTTTTTTCCCGAACTTTCCGCAAACATTGCAAAAGTTCGAAGTTCATGAACTCTCGAACAGTCGATGTTCGAATCGAACATCGAACTAATTCATACCGGCAGCCCATCCCTACTGTAGAGGTGCTGCCCGCAGTGTGCGGAATCATGTGCTGCATTATTATACTGTGGAGGTGCTGCCCGGCAGCTTGAGGATTCATATGCTGCATTAATTATACTGCAGAGGTGCTGCCCGGCAGCTTGAGGATTCATATGCTGCATTAATTATACTATAGAGGTGCTGCCCGGCAGTGTGAGGATTCATATGCTGCATTAATTATACTATAGAGGTGCTGCCCGGCAGCGTGAGGATTCATATGCTGCATTAATTATACTGTAGAGGTGCTGCTCGGCAGTGTGAGGATTCATATGCTGCATTAATTATACTGTAGAGAGGCGCTTCCCCGCAGTGTGTGGATTCATATGCTGCATTAATTATACTGCAGAGAGGCGCTTCCCCGCAGTGTGTGGATTCATATGCTGCATTAATTATACCGCAGAGAGGCGCTTCCCAGCAGTGTGTGGATTCATATGCTGCATTAATTATACTGCAGAGAGGCGCTTCCCAGCAGTGTGTGGATTCATATGCTGCATTAATTATACCGCAGAGAGGCGCTTCCCAGCAGTGTGTGGATTCATATGCTGCATTAATTATACTGCAGAGAGGTGCTTCCCAGCAGTGTGCGGATTCATATGCTGCATTAATTATACCGCAGAGAGGCGCTTCCCAGCAGTGTGTGGATTCATATGCTGCATTAATTATACTGCAGAGAGGTGCTTCCCAGCAGTGTGTGGATTCATATGCTGCATTAATTATACTGCAGAGAGGTGCTTCCCAGCAGTGTGTGGATTCATATACTGCATTAATTATACTGCAGAGAGGCGCTTCCCAGCAGTGTGTGGATTCATATACTGCATTAATTATACTGCAGAGAGGCGCTTCCCAGCAGTGTGTGGATTCATATGCTGCATTAATTATACTGCAGAGAGGCACTTCCCAGCAGTGTGTGGATTCATATTCTGCATTAATTATACTGCAGAGAGGCGCTTCCCAGCAGTGTGTGGATTCATATACTGCATTAATTATACTGCAGAGAGGCGCTTCCCAGCAGTGTGTGGATTCATATACTGCATTAATTATACTGCAGAGAGGTGCTTCCCAGCAGTGTGTGGATTTATATGCTGCATTAATTATACTGCAGAGAGGTGCTTCCCAGCAGTGTGTGGATTCATATGCTGCATTAATTATACTGCAGAGAGGAGCTTCCCAGCAGTGTGTGGATTCATATGCTGCATTAATTATACTGCAGAGAGGCGCTTCCCAGCAGTGTGTGGATTCATATGCTGCATTAATTATACCGCAGAGAGGCGCTTCCCAGCAGTGTGTGGATTCGTATGCTGCATTAATTATACTGCAGAGAGGCGCTTCCCAGCAGTGTGTGGATTCATATGCTGCATTAATTATACCGCAGAGAGGCGCTTCCCAGCAGTGTGTGGATTCATATGCTGCATTAATTATACTGCAGAGAGGCGCTTCCCAGCAGTGTGTGGATTTATATGCTGCATTAATTATACTGCAGAGAGGCGCTTCCCAGCAGTGTGTGGATTCATATGCTGCATTAATTATACTGCAGAGAGGAGCTTCCCAGCAGTGTGTGGATTCATATGCTGCATTAATTATACTGCAGAGAGGAGCTTCCCAGCAGTGTGTGGATTAATATGCTGCATTAATTATACCGCAGAGAGGCGCTTGTTCCCCGCAGTATGCGTATTCATATGCTGCATTAATTATACGGCAGAGAGGTGCTTCCCAGCAGTGTGAGGATTCATATGCTGCATTAATTATACTGTAGAGGTGCTGCCCGGCAGTGTGCTGCAGATTCATATGATGCATTAATTTTATTTTTATTTTTTCGTTTTACATCATTTAATTTGTTCTGTTTTTTTTTCATTTCAGATAATTTTGTTCAGCTTTTTTTCCGTTTTAAATCATTTTGTTCTGGTTTTTATTTTCAATGTCAGACCATTTGGGTCAGTATTTTTGCATTTTTTTAAATAGTTTTGTTCATTTTTTTTCCTTTCATACCATTTTAATATGATTAAATAAAGCTGTGCAATGCGCTGTAGAATATGCCAGCGCTTTATAAATAAAGAATAATAATAATAATAAATATTCATTATTCATAATAAAAAAAGGATCTTTCATAAAAAAACGATACGTCCGAAGGAACGAATCGGCAGAATTACCGTATCGACCGAAATATCGGAGCATCAGAAAAACCATTAGTTTAAGTCAAAACGAATAGACACTTTGAAATGAAGAGAACAGACGATCCGAAAATTCCCGATATCACAAAATAAAAGTCGATACGAAACAATGAGCCGAAACGAAAATTTACCGAAAAAAATCCGAAACGAAAATTTTAAAAACCCGAACGAGACGAACCGAAACTAAACGAAAAAAAAAACCCGGTGCACATGCCTAGTTCTACTCTTGAAAGCTTGTCTTTTAAATGTAACGTTAGTCCATTTAAAAAGGTATCACTACGTACTGCTATACTCGTCGTGATGTTGGCATCTGGACTATCTAAATATATATATAACCAACAAGAGATTCACCGCGGCACTTCAGGTCTTAATGTCATAAAACACTGTTTATTCAATGCATGAACACAGAGGTCGATTTTTCAGCTCCTCTCAGCTTCTGTATATGTTATGTGTCCTGAGGAAAGTTCCGGAGAGGATCTGATGATGCAGAGAGATGAGGCGCTGAAGAATTAAAGAGGAGCCGAAAAAAGAAAAGAGGGAGAGAGAGGAGGCACCGAAGAATGAAAAGAGGCAGAGAGAGGAGGCGCTGAAGAATGAAAGAGACAGAGAGAAGAGGCAGAGAAAAATGAAAAGGGGCAGAGAGAGGAGGCGCCGAAAAATGAAGAGGCAGAGAGAGGAGGCGCTGAAGAATGAAAGAGACAGAGAGAGGAGGCAGAGAAGAATGAAAAGAGGCAGAGAGAGGAGGCGCCAAAGAATGAAAAGAGGCAGAGAGAGGAGGCGCCAAAGAATGAAAAGAGGCAGAGAGAGGAGGCGCTGAAGAATGAAAAGAGGCAGAGAGAAGAGGCAGAGAAAAATGAAAAGGGGCAGAGAGAGGAGGCGCCGAAAAATGAAGAGGCAGAGAGAGGAGGCGCTGAAGAATGAAAAGAGGCAGAGAGAGGAGGTGCTGAAGAATGAAAGAGACAGAGAGAGGAGGCAGAGAAGAATGAAAAGAGGCAGAGAGGAGGCGGCAGAGAAGAATGAAAAGAGGCAGAGAGATGAGGCGCCGAAGAATGAAAAAGAGGCAGAGAGAGGAGGCAGAGAAGAATGAAAAGAGGCAGAGAGAGGAGGCAGAGATGAATGAAAAGAGGCAGAGAGAGGAGGCGCCAAAGAATGAAAAGAGGCAGAGAGAGGAGGCAGAGAAGAATGAAAAGAGGCAGAGAGAGGAGGTGCTGAAGAATGAAAGAGACAGAGAGAGGAGGCAGAGAAGAATAAAGAGTCAGAGAGAGGAGGCGGCAGAGAAGAAAAGAGGCAGAGAGAGGAGGCGCCGAAGAATGAAAAGAGGCAGAGAGAGGAGGCGGCAGAGAAGAAAAGAGGCAGAGAGAGGAGGCAGAGAAGAATGAAAAGAGGCAGAGAGAGGAGGTGCTGAAGAATGAAAAGAGGCAGAGAGAGGAGGCGGCAGAGAAGAAAAGAGGCAGAGAGAGGAGGCGCCGAAGAATGAAAAGAGGCAGAGAGAGGAGGCAGAGAAGAATGAAAAGAGGCAGAGAGAAGTGGAAGAGGCAGCGAAGAATGAAAGAGGCAGAGAAAAATGGAAGAGGCAGCGTAGAATGAAAGAGGCAGAGAGAAGAGGCAGCGAAGAAAGAAAAAAAGAGGTAGAAGAGGCAGCGAAGAAAGAAAAGAAAAGAAAGAGGCAGACCGATCCCAGGCCTGCCCAGCAGAGGGGGTAGGGCAGGCACCGACTGTCTGCAGCCCCCATGTACAGTGTGTGTGTCCCATACAGTGTCTGTCCCCCCTGTGTGTGTGGGTGAGGGTGTGTTTGTGGGTGGGGTCTAATTGGTAGGTGTTTGGACAGATGGGGGGGTTGTTATTTTGGACAGATGGGGTATCCAGTTTGGGGTGATTTTGTGGCATATGCAGAATGATGTCACAATATCATTATATATATCCAAGCATCCACTGCAACTGGTCATGCCTAGTAGGGATGAGCTGTTGGTTCGATCTGTTCGGAGTTCGCATCGAACATCGGCCGTTCGACAGTTCGCGAACTTCAAACTTTTTGGGACGTTCGCCAAAAGTGCTAAAAAAATTATTAGAAAAAAGTATAAAAAATGCTTAAAAAATGCTTAAAAATACAAAAAAATCTAGAACTAAAGAGACTCTTTACTGCAGAATATTATAAGCAACGGTTTATTAGATATTGAATTAAAACGGGAATGATTTTTAACATTGAAGCCTATGGGATAAAACATTCTTGTTACTAAAACATCAGGCAGACATGGCCCTCTAATCAGGCACTGTAGAGGGCAGCCTGCAGGGGTCTCCCAAGGATCCCCTTGAGGAGCATTGAGGAGCATGCGGCCGCCGGGTGACAGAGCTGCGACTGTGCGGGCTAGCCACCCTGGTGCATGCGGCAGAGACAGGCAGCGCAGGGAGGGAGCCACTGCAAAACAGATTTTGTCATTTATAAATTAGTGTGTCCTTGTGGCTTGTCCTACATAGGTAAAGACACCAAATTATGTGAGAGAATCAGGAATCATTGTTCAAACATCAGAGTTGCATATAGAGATGGCAGACCCGACAAGCCAGTGGCTCGACGCCTCTTGTAGAGGGGACACCCCTTATCCTCCTTACAATTCACTGCAATTGACCACATTCCTCCCCCTAGGAGAGATGGTGACAGGTCTTTAACCACTTCGCTGCGGCGGACGCGCTCAGCGCGTCCAACCGCATGTCACGTTCCATGCGGTGGACGCGCTGAGCGCATCCTGCCTGTGGGGTCAGCGTTCGGCCGCGTTCCGGCCGATCGCTGGCCCCCCCGGGGCGGGCTGACATCCTCAATGTCAGCCCAGCATCCGGAACCGCCGCCGGAGTAATTAGGTGTCATCGCAGGGGCGCGATGACGCCTAATTCAGGCGCCCCCCCCCAGCATGTGCGGAGGAGGCGCCTGAAAGGGAGGGGGGGAGGTCCTTCGGACCTCTCTCCCTCCCGATCGGCGGCATTGCGGGGGTTAACCCAGGCACCGTTTGGAAGGGCACAGCCTGCCCTTCCAAATGGTACCTGGCATTAACCCCTGGGGAGCCGGATCACGAATCGGCGCTGAAAAGCGCCGGTTCGTGATCCTTTCCCGGAGCTGGCCGACATCTTGGATGACGGCCAAGCCTCCAGGAACTCCCCCTGAGGACTGGCGTCATCGTGCATAGCACGATGACGCAAGTCCTGGAGTTAACCCCTAGCTGCCTCCAATGGTGGAGATAGGGGGTTCATTGGAACCCCCTATCTCCCGATCCGTGGCAGCTAGGGGTTAAAGTTTGGTATTGTTGGATCGGCCAGAGCATGGCCGTTCCAACGATACCAAACACGAATGTGAAAAAGTTTGTAAAAAAAATTAAAAATAAAAATAAAAAAATATTTTAAAAAAAATTATAAAAAAAAAATAAACAATTTTTTTTCTTTTTTGGTTTGTTAATGCAGAAATATTGTTCCCATTTCAATTATAATGTGAACAATGATGCTGCACTAACGATTTTTGTATGCGGTGCGTTTGTTAAAAATCGTGTAATTTCCCCCCAAAAAAAAGTAACGAGACCCCAGCTCTAATTTTTTTTAACAAGTGCACCCCATACAAAATATAACCACAATTGCTCACATGTTAAAATGTGAATAAAAAACACTTTACACATTGTAAGTTATTGAAAAATCATATTTTAATGCATTTTTTGTTATAATATACAGACAGGTCATGACGTATACATATAATAATGACATATTATGAATCTGCCGAGTCTGACGGAAAGAACGATATATAATATGTCTGGGTCATATACTAAAATAAGCCTTCAAAACGCGTTTAAACATGATGAGCAAAACCGGTAAAAATTAGCTCAGCACAGAGGCGGGAAATGCCTCAGCAGGGAAAGGGTTAATGTTATTGCAAAAAGAGGCAATGTGAATTTACAAAATGGATACAGTACACCCCCACGATTTGAACGAGATAAATATGTACTCAGCATTTGTCTAAATGTCCTCCTATGGAATATTGTTGCGAATATGTCTTTACAGTGGCTTTATACACAGCCACAATAAGATGTATGTCCAGGACCTTAAGTGGCCGGGTAGAGCATATATCATAGTGCCATTTTATTACAATATTGTTTTTATTTTTGAGTGGATGTGTTTTGATAATTCACTGGGTGTCTGGGCACAATTTAGCCACCACCCAATGGTTTGTTGTCACATCCAGAGCTGGTGGGGGGCTGCAGGCCGCTCCAGTGGGGTCCTGGCACCCGGCAGCACCGCCAGCTGTGTCATTAGTTGGCCGGGTGTCAAGCGATGCAACGCCTTCTACAGGTCGCATAGTTGCTCAGGAGGTAGGGTGCGGCGTTATGACGTGGAGCCACCAGATTTAAAGGGAGAAGGCGCTTATTGGCTCATTGTCCTGTCGTGGAGTCACTTCCCTCAGTGCTAGTGATTCGACTCTTGTGATTCACTCATTCATTTTTGTTCTAGAATAAGATTCTGGGATGGTAGCTACAGCAACATACACACGTCACAGAAAGGTGCCGGATTTGGCGCCAAGACACACGTGTAGAGAGCACACGGGTAGCACACATGTCGTTTGAGTGACTAATTATTTCTTTATTTAAACTGAGAGGTTTTTAATTATATGTATGCACAGCACTGTTGTCCTGAGGAAGGTTCTCTGTGAAGAACTGAAACGTTGACTATTTTATTAATGATCGATAAAGTTGGAGTTTTTATATTGGAAAACCTCGTGAGTGCTGACACTTTATTGTGAATTATCTACTGGAATACCACAGTCAAGCACCAGGGTACGAAGTATTGTAAGGTGAACCGTGAGTGAAAGAGTCTCTTTTTTAAACACACACACACACACACACACACTGTGTTGTCAGACAGTGTGGTATTTCAACGGTTAAGGCCCCAGGCACACGAGCGTATTTACGGCTCGTGTGCGCCCGCAATTCCCTGCGTCCGTGCGTTTTTGACGGGGAAAGCCCTCCACCGGACGTGAAAAAGCCCTCCCCGTCAAAAAGCTAAACGGACGCTGAAAGGATACAAAGCGCGATTCTCCATAGGAGGATCGCGCTTTGTACGCTGAGTGCAGAGAGTGGAAGGAACGCCCACTTTCACGGACGTTCCTTCCTCTCTCTGTTAACGCTCGTGTGCCGGGGGCCTAAGGTGTTATTCAGAGAGCATCGAAATGTCTCCGCCCCCTCACTCTACTACTAGCTGTGCACCGAGGTCAGGTGAAAGCGCTTTTGTGGGGGGGTGAAATAAATTAAAAGGGGGGAGTGTGTGAAATTAATTCATTTTTCCCCCATATATCTTTTTTAAATGTTTACATTTTTATTTTAAGAACACAAGATTAAATGAATTCAGCTTTCATTCAAACCTCAAGTAAAGATAGAAAAAATTAATATATTAACAAAAATATACCAAAAAATTATAATAATACAGTGATCAAAGCAAAATAATTGCGTTGCTGCCGTGGTGACGCACACACTGGATAGACCTTTTTTTTTTATGGCCCTCGAATGATGTTAGAAATCTCCAAATGGCCCTTGGCAGAAAAAAGGTTCCCCACCCCTGCTTTATGGAATAGGGCCCTGAATCTTTGATGAAAATTATTAGTCAACTAATTAACACTGTCCACAGGAAGAGCTCATTGTGATATTCAGGTGTAAAATTAGTGACAATGTACTTTAATATCTCTGTGTTATCCATCTGGACATATGATAAACTGAACGGTTACTTTTACCTGCAAATTCCAGCTGGAAGTCTTCATGGAGAGGTTCGGAGAGAGACTCATGTTGGACCCTGCAGGAAAAGGTCCGGTGTCTGTCCTCCATGGTAGGCATTATGGTCACGGTGCTGGTCACGCTGTACGTGCCATCTGGGTTCCTCTGAAGTGTAGATACCACATAATTATTTAGGATTTCTCCATCTCGGAGCCATTTAACGTTAATATCCACAGGGTAGAATCCGGTGATGGCGGCTCTCAGGATACTCTGCCGGTTTGTAACCACGATTCTCTCGGTGATAGTGATCTCTGGAGGAGCTGGAATACATTAAAATCCGGTTACACAATACATTAAACAATAACTGACTCTGGACACTAAATTACAATTTTTGCTGTTAGTGTTTCAGTGCTTTGTCTGGGTTTTCTGTTCTTTTGCTGTTGTGTTTAAAGTATTGAGTGTTATTAAATTAGTTTTTGTCACAGAAACCTCACTAGCTTTTTGTATTTTCACATGTCCTACACTTTGTATTCAGGGCCGGATTTATAATTAGGCAGAGTAGGCATGCGACTACTGGCACCTACCAGTAGGGGGCGTCTTTCTCTGAGAAAAAAAAGTTAATTTACAATCACTTACAGGTCTATTCAAAGAAAGGTGAAACTCTGAAGAATTAGTTATGGACGTGGCAAGAACCTTCGATACAGACCCGGCTTCATCTTGTCAATACACACCCGGCTTCATCATACGATCATGAATGTCCCTTTCACAAGAAGGTTTGTTTTAAATGTACAGGATGTGTTACTTGCAACCATATGAATTTGTCTTCCTCCTTTGCTCATCCATTGACTGGCCATAGGTATCCTATCAAACACTGCATCACATGTCAGACGGAATTTGTAATCTACTTAATAACCTGCCCCTGTGGCTTGGTGTACGTAGGAAAAACTGATTTGACCCTCAGAGACCTTATTCGAGGACACCGTTCTTCTATCAACGCCGCCTTCAGGGATGGCCACACTGACAAACCGGTGGCCAAACATTTTTTAACAGAACAACACCGGCTACCGACCCTCAGATTCATAGGTATTGACCACGTTCCTCCACTAACTAGAGGAGGTAACCGGGCACAACTCTTGCTACGCAGAGAAACCTATTGGATAAAAACACTTGAAACATTAGCCCCGAAAGGATTGAATGAATATATTTCATTCACAAGTTTCCTTACAGAATGCTAGGGTATAAAATGCATCTGTAAACCACTTTATATTTTTCTATATTTTTTTCTATATGTTTTGCAAATAAACTCTCGCATTGATTGATACGTATTATATAATTGTTGCTACATAGGCTGTTTAATTATGTTGTTATGTATACAGGAACACATTTAAGTGCAGTATGGCATTAGATAGATTTTTCTCATTGTTTCAGTTGTTGAAATATGTGCATTAACAAGCACATCTTTATAATTTATGATTACACAAACATGCTGATTCACAACTACCTCGTAGATGGTTTGTGGTAATGCTCTCTTTAAACAAATTTTTTTTGTACCTTCTTTTTGGTTTGCTTTTTTTTAGCGGCGTAGCAGCAGATCCTGTGGCCACTGCGTTCGTTCCTGCCAACGAGCGGCAGCCTGCATGAATATCTGCCACTCGCCTGAGATCCATCCGCCAGCCTGCGGCGAACGTGATCACATGAACTCCGCAAGATCGCGGCAGGCTGGAGGGTGGATCCCAGGCGAGCGGCAGATACTCATGCAGGCTGCCGCTCGTTGAAGGAAGGAACGCGGCGGCTACACGGTCTGCCCCTCGGAGGGGCCTGGCAGAGGTGAGCCTGGGGGCAAATATATCCATGAGTGAGCCTGGGGGAAAATATATACATGAGTGAGCCTGGGGGCAAATATATCCATGAGTGAGCCTGGGGGAAAATATATCCATGCGTGAGCCTGGGGGCAAATATATCCATGAGTGAGCCTGGGGGCAACTCTATCCATGTGTGAGCCTGGGGGCAAATCTATCCTTGAGTGAGCCTGGGGGCAAATATATCCATGAGTGAGCCTGGGGGCAAATATATCCATGAGTGAGCCTGGGTATGTGACGCTGGGCACTGCTGGGTAAGTGAAGCTGGGCATTGCTGGGTATGTGACGCTGGGCACTGCTGGGTATGTGATGCTGGGCACTGCTGGGTATGTGACGCTGGCACTGCTGGGTATGTGACGCTGGGCACTGCTGGATATGTGACGCTGGCACTGCTGGGTATGTGACGCTGGGCACTGCTGGGTATGTTACACTGGGCTCAGTTATATACACCTCACATTACTGTATCACAGAGCTGCACAGCAATAAAATTCTAATGTACGGTGTTTATGAGTGTTTGAATTTTATTGCTGTGGCGCACTATAATGCGCTCACACACACTGCGTGTTTTTTTTGGGGGGGGGCAGCATTTCATTCTTCGCTCCAGGCAGCACAATGTCTTGGCCGGCCCTGGAGTGAAGGATCCTGTTAGTTTGCATCTCCTCCATTTGTTGTTTTTAATTTATTGCCATGTCACCCAGGCAACAGTAGCAGCTGGGAGTGTGTCCAAGTCAAACATGATTCAGGAACAGGTCCCACCCCCAGCTACTCAAAGAACACAGGTGAAACTGTTGATGGGAGAGGGCAGTCTGATGGGTAAGCTATTTCTATTGTTATTTAAACAATGTTTGCTTATACATTTGTAATTTTGAAAATGGCTCCAGAGAGCCGAAACGTCAGTTCTATTTTAACATATATCAATAAACTTTTTTTGTTTAATTTTTCTTGAGTGCAGCCAACATTCTTTTATATATATATTCTATAAGGGTTGTGGTGGAGGACAAAAAGTGAGATAAAAAGCCTCCACACTATAATAAGTGTGTTTATTATTGCAGAAGCCACCTGCACATCATAGCAATTCGATGAATTGCATCTCAGAGCTCCTGTGCCACATTCCCCATGTGCAGCAAGGAAATCTGGGTAGGATATGCAAATGACCTCTATCTCACTTGTATGCATCCTGGGTCTGTTATTACACAGAACCCTAAAATCAATGCTATGCCACCCCGTGGCTTTCTAGCAGAGATAAGGTTTATGCAACTGGTCAAAGCCGCTCCTAGGACAGCGCTGTTTCGGGTTTGTTGGCTTCTGCAATAATAAAACACACTTATTATAGTGTGGAGGCCTTTTATCTCACTTTTGTCCTCCACTACAACCCTTGTAGATACTGATTGCCCTTTGGGTCGCAAGCATCCACTGCAACTGGTCATCATTCCTAGCTCCTACCTGATGAGGGTCCAACAAACCCGAAACAGCGCTGTCCTAGGAGTGGCTTTGACCAGTTGCATAAACCTTACCTCTGCTAGAAAGTCACAGTGTGGCATAGCATTGATTTTAGGGTTCTGTGTAATAACAGACCCAGGATGCATAAAATTGAGACTGATGTCATTTGCATATCCTACCCAGCATTCCTTGCTGCATATGGGGAATGTGGCACAGGAGCTCTGGGATGCAATTCATCGAATTTCTGTGATGTGCAGGTGGCTTCTGCAATAATAAACATATATGTATATACTCATTTAAGTTGTGTTGGAGGGCAAAAAATGTGATTAAAGGCCTCCACACAGCAAGTAATAAACTTTACTATTGCAGAAGTCAATTACACATCCTAACAATTCAGAGAACTGCTTCACAGAGCTCATGTGCTACCAGTGGCGACTCTAGGAACAATATATATGGGGGGGGACTTACGATACCACAGTCAAAACTGGGGGGCACTAATATTTCCGCCACTAAATCAAGCCACTGAAAAAACTCAAAATAAGTATATATAAATAAGATTCCAGAATCCCAGAGTAATGTGATGCAATGATATCTTTTTATTGCATTAACCTGATAGATCCTTTGCTTTTTGTCACATTCCGGGAATCAATTTTGCCGAAAATATGTTGACTTCCCTATTTATCGAATGGTCACTGTAATTTGCGAAAATTGGAGTCGCTGAAGCAGTTACCGGACGTCGGTGAAAACCTCAGAATTGCAGCAAATATAATATTGAATTTAAAGATGAATTGACCCTTTCGATTCGAACTTCCATAATAACCCCTAAAATGCCATTAAAGGAGGGAAATACAATAAAAATAATAAACAATGTGGCATGTAGCCTAACCATTAACCCCTAATATGCCATTAGTCAAGAGAAAAAAATTAAATGACTACACTGTGAGGAATGTTGCCTACCCATTAACCCCTTAAATGCCAGTAATCAAGGGAAAACATGAAATGTATACACTGTGAGGCATGTAGCCTAACCATTAACCCCTAAAATGCCATTAATCAAGGGAAAAAATAAAATAAATACATTGTGAGGCATTTAGCCTACCCATTAACCCCTTAAATGCCAGTAATCAAGGTAAAAAAAATGTATACTGTGTGGGATGAAGCCTGCCCATTAACCCTTAATACACAACTAAACCAAGGCGAAAACAAAAGTAATACACAATGTAATATATAGTCTGAACATTAACCCTTTCACTGCTGAGCCATTTCAACCCTGTGAAAAAAATTGTTACGTTTCTATTTTATTATTTATGATTTTTATTTTTCACTAAATAAGGTCATGTTGGGTATCATTGGAAAGGCCAGACTCTGCCCTTTCCAATGACATTTTTGACACGATTGACAATGACCACATTCGATGCACAGGAACAGAGATAAAGTGGTCCAAAGATGTAGGGGAAGCTGGATGCTGATCCCTGGTGGGGGAGCAAGGAATAACCTAGGGGGCAATTGCCCCCCTCTAGAGACACCTATGTCTGCAACATTCTCAATACGTTGCATAGAACTCTGGATAAGACATGCAAATTACGTTTATATAAAATATTCTTACCCTGAACATACAAGGTGACCTCCTTCTCTTTTCTCTCTGGACTGTATATTATTGAGCATTTATAGACTCCTTTATCAGACATCATTACCCTGGAGACAGAGAGCGACGCATCGCCATTCAGTGAGCTGTCTGTGTTAAGGGAAAACCTCGGATCCTTCGTCTCCACAACATCATTATAACTCAGGATTTCATTTCCCTTAAAATACCAAAACACTGCAAAGTATTTAGGATCCACTGGAGGTTTGTCCACAGTGAACGTGCAGGGAATCAAGGCGTCTGATCCCATTCTAGCTTGCTGAGTTGATGGGCCATACATCTCCAGAGTGCCACCTGCAGGGAATACAGACACTGACTTTAGATATGTATGTTACGCGTGTACAGTATATGTAAATAACGATTTAAAAAGTCCAATCTAGTAATACTAATATCACACATTATTTAACATAACCTGATGTAGCGCAACTTCAGACATTTATAACTGAATTTTGTTTCCTATTCTAACATCTGGATAGAGTTTATTGCTTGACATCAAATACCCCCCCCCCCATACATACAGCCAGAGAATCCAAAATATATTACACGATTTCCCTGAAAATGTTTTTTAAAAAAATGAAATGAAATAAAAAAAATTGACTTTTTGTTGAGTTTCTTGATTGAGCGTTAAGAATCTCAATTCAGGTTGGATTTATTTAAATGTGGAAATAATAGTAAAATAGTGAAATGAAGCAAACTGTCAGGGTGGCACCAGGAATGTGCCATGGTGGGACCCAAGTTCAGGGGGTCTGAGCCTAGTGTGCAGGGATGCACAGGTGGCACCTTTGGGTAGACAGATACCTGGGGATTAGGGATGAGTTGTTGGGTTCGATCAGTTCGGAGTTCGACTTGAACATTGGCAGTACGAAAGTGTGCAAACTTCGAACTTTTTGGCATGTTCGGCTCGAGTTCGAAAAGCATTTTTTATACTTTAAAAATAAATTTAAAAAATCTAGAAATGAAGAGACTCTTTACTGCAGAATATTATAAGCAACGGTTTATTAGATATTGAATTAAAAACTAATGTGTAGGTGCAAAGATTCTCACCTCTAAATGACATGTGCTCTCAAACGGTGTAAACAGGTGTTAATTAGTGTTTTGGAAATAACATGTGCTTTTAATTAGTCTGGTCTAATTAATTTGATACATTGTCTGTAGACTGAGGGTGTCTGGAGGTGTCTCCTAAACATGTATCAAACACCTGTGCTTCTGAGAAGTGTTCATTTCTCTACAAAATGTTCCTCTGATATGCTGTTTAACCCCTTAACCCTGCATTTCACTGCTGTGTGCTCAGCTCATTTTTACCGCTTTCGCTCATCATGTTTAAATGTGATTTGAAGCCACATTTTATTAAATAACCCAGACATATTGGATATCGTTCTTTCCAGCAGACTCCGCAGATTCATAATATATCATTTTTATATGTATACATCATGTTCTGCCTGTATATTATGACAAATGCAATAAAAATTTAATTTTTAATCATCTGCATGTATTTTTAATACATGCAGTGTGTAAAGTGTTTGTTTGCTCATTTTAGCACATGAGTGTTTGCGGATGGGGTGCGCTTGTACAAAAATTTAGAAATGGGGACTTGTTACATTTTGTGGGGGGAATTACCTGATTTTTAGCAAACGCACCCATAGAAAAAAATCATTAGTGCAGCATCATTGATCACATTATAATTGAAATGTGAACAATATTGCTGCATTAATAAAATAACACACAAAAAAAATACATTTTTTTTTTTTTACTTTATACCTGGTCATGTTGGGTTTCATTCGAAAGGCCATGCTCAGGCCTTTTGACACCCTCCATCTCTACCAGGGGATTCTCGGCAGCTAGGGGTTCCCCCCGCTATCTGACATCTTCACGCTATGCGTGAGGATGTCAGGCAGTGAGGGGGGGACCCGGGGGTGGAGCCGCCATCCAAGAGGGCGGCCCCCACGAGCTAGGTGGCATTTCGGCACCTCACAGCATCTCCTACACACAGCCTCACGGCATCTCCTACACACAGCCTCACGGCATGCAGTGAAGGGGTTAAAAACATCTTTTTTTTTTAAACCTTTTGTCCTTGTTTCCTGTCCCTCAGTGCACTACCCAGACCCGGATATTGTTTTTAAATGTTTCTATACATCCTACAAATCCGCCACTTCACGGGCAGGTTATGGGGACCTCCTAGGCACGATATTTGAAGGAATTGTTTGTTTTTATTTTTAACCCTTATTTCATGGAATACTCCCTGTCCCTTTTAAAAACGTTTTTTTTTTTTAAAACATTTTGTCCTTGTTTCCTGTCCCCAGGGCACTACCCAGACCCCCATACACCTTTTATGGCAAATATCTTGCATATATGCCCTCTTGGAGGGCACTCTAAACACCGAATTTTGAGTCCTGTTGATTTGTATCGAGTTTGACTGCGAACTGAACTCAGGTGTTCGGCTCATCCCTACTGGAGATCAAGGCCTAGTGCAAGGGCTAATCCAGAGTATGGTCAGTGGGTGATGCGTGGTCAAGAGGCTGGTACAGGGAGGTGGTCGGTAGGCTAGCAGGGTCTGGTACATTGTAGATCTGGAGTAAGCACAACAGTAGATCTGAACACACAAAAGGATTGACTTGCAATGCAAAGCCACATTGGATAAGGGGGGAGTTGACTGTTTTTGCAGACAGGAATTTGTGGTGTGTGTGTGTGTGTGTTTAACCGATTCCTGGCTGAGCATGGGCAGTACTTTACAAATAGCTGCCCACATGTAGGTAATGTTCTTTCACACATGCAGGCACGGATCCTGACAGTTCTCCCCTTGAAAGGGGCGACCAAGAGTTGGCCATAGGTAGATATCAGCAGGCAAAACGTAATGTCCATATTCCAGATACCTGTTCCCAGGTGGGTAAAGTGTCTCGAGCTGCAATCCTTGGCAACCATTCTGAATCAGAATCAGAGGATGAACTGTTGGGTGGAATAAAGTCATATTGTGGGGACAGTGATGGCAACCCCATACGCTGACCTGGGGGTCCCTTGGCGCATAGGGCTGTTTGTAGTGGCTCCTCATAAGAGGATATAGTGTCCCATTCTTCTACAACTGCATTTCATTCTGAGATTGTAAGGAGATGTAACGAGTTAAAAATCTTTGCCTTGCAATTAAAGTTTTTTCAATGTGATTATATCAGAATTCTCCAGAAATGTTCCCACCATACAGAACATTCATCTTACCAAACGAATTGAAACTGATGTCAAGGTCACTTTTGATGCGTGACCTTCCTGGGGTCCTCTTATGTAATGACGACTCCTTTTTGTCTTAGAGCTTGCGCATATCTTTTTATTGGAGTCTAAGTATGCAGAGATGAGAACCTAATTTTGTGTGTCTCATTTCTTGGCATGGAGACGGGCAGTGAGGAGGGGGGCCAAAGTCAGAAGTCACAGGGCCCAGATAAGGTTCTAAGAATAGATGTATCAATCAGAGGTATGGTCAGGGTTCTTATGCACAATAGAGGTTCCTCTGTATAAAAGGTTGATTACCTATTGTGTCAGCTGTAAAATATTTGTATCAACATCGGGTCGCGGTTTCTATGTTGATCAATAACATATCTTGCACTTTGAATGGATCACAGCATCGGGTGAGGGATCTTACTCTCATGGAGGCCTTTTTCAATTTGAGTTCAGCGCTGAACTTCAGCTTTCCAGAGAAACAGAATTCAAAAACGGATGGTGAAGTTGCTGTAAACAATCACGCCACTGTTTTTTTTCTGTAAAACGAGTAAACTGCGGCTATTTTTCATTTAGCGTTCTACATTTATTTGTGAATGTGAAAGGTTAAAACCACTGGCCTAATATCGTGTAGGTCCCCCTCGTGTTGCCAAACAAGCTCTTATGTATTGAGGCAGGCGCGGACTCCACAAGCCCGCACACTCTCTTCCTCTGTTACTCATTGTATGATCAGGATAAAGCATAGACCAAATATAGCAGAATTTTCCCATTTTGGATTTGTACAAGAAAAATAAAATGATATAAACTGACCTGATTGTAGAAAGAGAAGCAGAACGAGTCCTATCACTTCCTCCATGTTGTTACACTTGACTTATATCCGGAATTTACTTTCATTTTTACATTCTGGACTTTGTAATCTGTTATTCATTACCCTTTATGGTTCAGAGCGATGGTAAAGTGCAGCCACTCCTTACAGTGGCGTAACCAGAGTTATGGGCGCCCGGGCAGAATTCTCCCCGCTCATTATATAAACGTCCACTCCGGTTATATAAGCAGGACCGGGACAAAATATTGGATCCCCAGAATTATATACACAGGCACTGGACCTTCAGAATTATATACACAGGCACTGGACCTTCAGAATTATATACACAGGATCTGGACCCCCCCCCTCCCAGCACATACCCCTTGCAGCTATGCAGAGTAGGGTAACCAAGGTGTGGGGTGCCCAATGCACCCTTTCTATGCTGCCAGAACACACGTGGCACCCCATCTGCAGAGCCCTGCAAACCCTTTCCATACCATGGGCCCAGGATACCCCCCCAGCTCACACATGGAAATATTGCCCCCAGCTCTCACACATGGATATATTGCCCCCAGCTCACGTGGATGTATTGCCCCCGCTCACACATGGATGTATATTGCCCCCAGCTCACATGGATGTATATTGCCCCCAGTTCTCACACGGAAATGTTGCCCCCAGCTCTCACACATGGATATATTTGCCCACAAGCTCTCACACATGGATAGATTTGCCCCCAGCTTTCACACATGGAAATGTTGCCCCAAGCTCTCACACGTGGATATATTTGCCCCAGCTCTCACACATGGAAATGTATGTTGCCCCCAGCTCACATGAATGTATATTGCCCCCAGCTCTCACACATAGACATGTTGCCCCCAGCTCTCACACATAGACATGTTGCCCCTAGCTCACATGGATGTATATTGCCCCCAGCTCTCACACATGGATATATTTGCCCCCAGCGCTCACACATGGAAATATTACCCCCAGCTCACTTCTCCCCATCTCTGGGCTGCTCTGCCTGCACCCCGCTCCGTTGTCATTGCCGGCGGCCGTGTGCTTTTCCTCCTCGATCGGCCGCCAGCATAAAGCTCACTTTGTCGGGCTCAGTCCACAGCGGGAACCTGCGTTCCCACAGGACTCGAGCCCTGCCCCCCAGGTCTCCGGGAGATACTCAGTGGTGTAACAACTGGGGGGCACTGGTGGCCGGCGCCCCCCCTCGGCCCTGTGCCTGGGGCACCCGCACCGACTGCCCCCCGGTTGTTACGCCACTGACTTAGACAATCTATAGATAATGATAGAAGAAGAAGAAGCCACATGTTTTGCAGTTCTCTGCTTTCTGGTCTTCTTTTAGATGGATTATTCAGTTTCTTTGTGCCTTGAAGAGAGGACATTACATAAAACTGTAACAGGAGTTTTATGCACTTACGATAATGAGGAATAAATTTAAAGTCATGACTTTGGGCAAAAAAACTGTCACTGCTGCTGAAGTTAAAGAGCAGTCACACCATATATTACCGCAATTCTATGAACTCGTGAATGTAACGAAATGAAAAAATACTGAAACGATACATAACAAATAAATTAATTTTGATTCATTTTCTTACTCTCGCAATTACTTCCCTAGTCTATTAATATTTATCTCCAATCCAAAACAATATAACAAAACGATCTCAAATGATGCAACGCAACAATCCAAAAGAAAATGATATAAAGAAACGATCTAAACTGATATAAGAAAACAATATAACGAAACAATATAACTTATGAATCCAAAACAACATTGTGATGATACATTACCAGAGGTGTGGGTAGGTCCACTTGCTGAGGTGAGGTCAAGCCAGAAACTATAAATTGAGCTTGGGAAGTCTTCTAAGTGAAGCCTTCAAAGTGAGCACTTAGAGATCTTCTGGTGAGTGATTTAGATTTTTGTTTCAAACAGATCTTTTCTATTCATTTTAAGGTTTTAAATTGGGTCTGGTGTGTAAATTAGGTTAGGCTGGTGACTCATTCCTCTTAGTGATTAGCATAGAATTGGAATCAATTGGGTGCTATTTGCTAAGGTGGTTAAACTTGTCCACTGGGGGAGGTGTTCTTAGGTGACTATATAAAGCCTGGAGAATATTATCTTGTCTAATAAGAGCTTGTGTGACGCCTTCAAAGTGAGCACTTAGAAATCTTCTGGAGATACTCTGGAGTAGTCTGAGGTTAGACAGGAGGTAGAAAACCTACAAAAAGGTAAGATTTGTTGGTTTAAATCCATTCTTTTTATAATGGCAGGCTTGGTCCAGTGTAAGAGCTGTCATGCATTTGGTTTTAGATCCAATTTTTGGAGGTTTGGAGTGTGCCTGATATGTAGGCAGCTCTCTTTATTGCAGCAGGAAATTGCCTGTTTGAAGTCTGAGATTTGTAAATTATCTGTTAGACAAACTCAGGCTATGGCTATGACTGTTACAAAGCCACTGCCACAGAGGCCTCCTAGGAGCGGCAGATGGACTACTGTAGGATCTGGTAGACTTAGAGTTGTGGATAGAAAACATGTCCCACAGTCTGTGGCTCTTCTTAATTCTTTTGAGGCACTTTCAGAGTGTAGTGGTGAGACGGAAGTAGGCTCAGACACCATAGTTGAGGAACCACCATCCCCTATGCCTAAGGTATGCAGGACTGCAACCAAGAGCAAAAAGGAAAAGGTGGGACATGATAGAAGGCAATTGTTGCTGGGTGATTCTATCATAAGAGGTGTTGAGCTGGAGAGTAGTGGTTTGGTGAGATGTCTTCCTGGGGCTACTGCTCTTAGAGACGAGACGTTTTCTCAATATTGTCAAACAGGCAAAGCAGCAAGGGGAAGTGGACATTCTAGTCCATCTAGGGACAAATGACTTGGCTAGCAATGAGGTTTCTGAGATTAAGGAAGATTTTTGTGTTCTTGGAGGTGAAATACAGCAGATTGCGTCCACTGTGTCATTCTCTGAAGTTTTGCCTGTGCATAACATTCAGGATAGGCAGATGCGCAATAGGGAATTTAATTTGTGGCTTCGGGAATGGTGTCGGGAGCAAGGATTTGGCTTTGTGTCCCATGATAGCTCTAATTGGAGCAGAAAGGAACTGTATAAAAAAGATGGTTTGCATCTTACTCATAGGGGAACATATGTTCTCAGTGAGAAGTTCAAAGGTTTCACAAAGAAATATTTAAACTAGGAGGGGGACAAAAGGGTAAAAAACAATCTGCCTGATTGTCATCCAAAACTAAATCGGAGGGTGCAAGCAACATGCGGGGAAAAAAATGACAAGCTCAGAGTCGTGTCTATAAATGCTCGCAGTTTAGTCAATAAAATCAATGAACTGGAGGCAATGATGGCAGCTGAAAAAGTAGATTTAGTGGCGGTTACTGAGACATGGTTCAGTGAGAAAAATAACTGGGACATAACAATACCGGGGTATTCTTTATATAGAAAAGACAGAGAAGGTAGGAAAGGAGGAGGAGTGGCCCTGTATGTGAAAAACAACATAAAAACGAACCAAATAATAGTGAACGAGGTGAACATAGAGTCAGTTTGGGTTACGCTAACATTTGGCAATCATACAGTAGCTCGTGTAGGTGTGATCTATAGACCCCCTGGACAAGTAGAAGAGCTAGATAATCTGCTGTTTGAGGAAATAGCCAAAATGGCAATGAAGGGGGAAGTTATAATCATGGGGGACTTTAATCTTCCTGATGTGAACTGGAAAACCAAAACAGCTGGGTGCACCAGGAGTACAAATATTCTAAACTCCCTACTGGGATTATCTCTAACTCAAGTAGTTGAGGAGCCGACCCGTAAAGAGGCCATATTGGATTTAATACTCACAAATGGAGGTTTGGTATCGGACGTTGTTGTAGGTGAAAATTTGGGATCTAGTGATCACCAGTCAGTGTGGTTTAATATAAGAACAGGGATGGAGCCACACCACACAAAAACAAACGTTTTAGACTTTAAAAAAACAGATTTTTCTAAAATGAGATTTTGTGTGAAGGAGTCATTATCAGACTGGAGGAGTTTAAAGGGAGTCCAGGAGAAATGGGATTATTTAAAGGAAGCATTATTGAAGGCCACAGGCAATTGCATTCGGCTTGTTAGCAAAAAAAAAAAGGGAAGAAACCACTGTGGTACTCTGCAGAAGTGGCCAAGATAGTGAAGAACAAAAAGACAGCATTCAATAATTCTAAAAAAACCTCAGGCAAACCTATAAGATTAGGCAGAAAGAGGCAAAGCAATTTATATAAGAGCTTCCAAAGCACACGCAGAAGAGAGAAAATAGCTCAGTCAGTAAAAAAGGGGGAAAAAACATTTTTTAGATACATAAACGAGAAAAGAAAAGTAAAACAAGGATTAATTAGATTAAAAACAAAGGAAGGAAGGTATGTAGAAGAGGATAAAAGTCTCGCTGACTGCCTCAATGAATATTTTTGTTCAGTCTTTGCGGAAGGAAAGGGACCTCAGTGTTTCCTTTTAACTAACGAGACATTTACATATCAGATTACAGAAGAGGAGGTTCTACAGCAGCTGTCTAAAGTAAAGACAAGTCAATGGGGCCTGATGGGATCCACCCTAAATTATTAAAAGAGCTCAGTGATGTAATAGCAAAACCGTTAACAGATTTATTTAGCCAATCCTTGCTAACGGGAGTCGTCCCAGAAGACTGGAAATTAGCAAATGTTGTGCCCATTTACAAGAAGGGTAGTAGGGAGGAATCTGGGAACTATAGGCCAGTTAGTCTTACGTCAGTAGTGGGGAAATTAATGGAAACCATGTTAAAGGAAAGGATTGTTGAACATCTAAAAACACATAGATTACAGGATCAGAAACAACATGGGTTTACCTCAGGGAGATCATGCCAACTAATCTTATTGATTTTTTTTGATTGGGTAACAAAAATAATAGACACAGGTGGTGCAGTAGACATTGCTTATTTAGATTTCAGTAAGGCTTTTGATACTGTTTCGCATAGAAGGCTTATCAATAAATTGCAATCTTTGAGCTTGGATTCCAATATTGTTGACTGGATTAGGCAGTGGCTGAGTGACAGGCAACAGAGGGTTGTGGTAAATGGAGTTTATTCGGCGCAAGGTCTTGTTACCAGTGGGGTACCTCAGGGGTCAGTACTTGGACCCAGTCTATTTAATATTTATTAGTGATATTGCAGAAGGTATTAATGGAAAAGTGTGTCTTTTTTGCTGATGACACAAAATTGCAACAGGGTTGACGTTCCTGGAGGGATCAGCCAAATGACAAATGATTTAGGTAAACTAAAAAAATGGTCGGAGTTGTGGCAATTGAGTTTTAATGTGGATAAGTGCAAGATAATGCACCTGGGATTAAAAAACCCAAGGGCTGAATATAGAATAGTTGATACAGTCCTAACCTCAACATCTGAGGAAAGGATTTAGGGGTTATTATTTCAGAGGATCTAAGGGTAAGTAGTCAATGTAATAGAGCAGCAGGAAATGCTAGCAGAATGCTGGAAATGCTGGCAGAATGCTTGGTTGTGTAGGGAGAGGTATTAGCAGTAGGAAAAGGGAAGTGCTCATGCCACTGTACAGAGCACTGGTGAGACCTCACTTGGAGTACTGTGTGCAGTACTGGAGACCGTATCTCCAGAAGGATATAGACATCTTAGAGAGAGTTCAGAGAAGGGCTACTAAAATGGTGTACGGCTTGAAGGAGAAAAGTTACCAGGAAAGGCTTAATGATCTTAACATGTACAGCTTGGAAAAAAGACGAGACAGAGGAGATATGATAGAAACATTTAAATACGTAAAGGAATCCACAAGGTAGAGGAAGGGAGTATATTTAAAAGGAAACAAAATAGCAAAACAAGAGGACATAGTCTTAGATTAGAGGGGCAAAGGTTTAAAAGTAACATCAGGAAGCATTATTTTACTGAGAGGGTAGTGGATACATGGAACAGCCTTCCAGTTGAAGTGGTAGAGGCCAAAACAGTAATTGAATTTAAGCAAGCATGGGATAGGCATAAGGCTATCCTAAACAAAAGATAAATCCAGGTTAAGTATCCATGTAATTGGGCAGACTAGATGGGTCGAAAGGTTCTTATCTGCCGACATTTTTCTATGTTTCTGGATGGGCTGGTCTTAAGAAGATCACATCTCCTCCAGGCAGAGCTGTAGCCCTCTGCCTCTGCCTCTGCCTCTGCCTCTGCCTCTGCCTCTGCCTCTGCCTCTGCCTCTGCCTCTGCCTCCGCCTCCGCCTCCGCCTCCGCCTCCGCCTCCGCCTCCGCCTCCGCCTCCGCCTCCGCCTCCGCCTCCGCCTCCGCCTCCGCCTCCGCCTCCGCCTCCGCCTCCGCCTCCGCCTCCGCCTCCGCCTCCGCCTCCTCTGCCTCTGCCTCTGCCTCCTCTGCCTCTGCCTCTGCCTCCTCTGCCTCTGAATGACACAGCTCACAATGGAACTAGCACAGTTTTTGGACCAGAGGTTCAGGCCACCCCATTAAGCATATGGTGAAACATACCCACAATGCCACAAGACAGTATGTAAATATATGCATATTAATAAAGGTCCAAGCATTTGGCACTGCACACAACATCCCCACCGCAATACCGATAGGGAGATAATACATTTCCTCCCCCAATTATAGAGAGCAGATTGGGGTGGTCTCTTGAAACCTCACAATGTCTCACCCGCAAAACATGTAGAGACACATGTTTGGTTAAACTGGCCATTGACAGGTTGTTTGTTTGTCACTCACTCTATTAATCCTAACTGCATTGTGTTTCCATTCCAGGTGTTTATTACCTCTTCACTGAGAACGGGAGAGAAATCCTGCCGGCGACATCAGACATTTAAATGAAGAAATGTCCCCCCTATTAATGCGTCATTAATAATAATATGTGTGTAGCAGCATAATGCCGACATACAAATAAAACATGCGTTAACCACAACACGGTCTGATGTCATGTCTAATGGCTGTAGATACATATATCATTAGTAGAAGAGTATTTTATATAAACCTCTATAAATTATGGAATTATCACTGGTCACATTGATTTTATTTCCTCCCATATTTACTAATGTTTGTTCCACCCCGTGTGTGCGCGATCGCTTAGGCTCCATCTCACCATTTGGCTTCTGTGTTAAAGTGTCAGATTATCGTGTCTGCAGGAATGGAGGCCCAGTCATCATGAATTAGACAGTCCATTTAAAAAAAGTTAAATAAATTGCAGTTTTACAGAGCAGGTGTCCCCCTGTATGGGCCTCTGTAGGCACATGTGACATGTCTGCTTTGTCTAATTGTAAATCTGGCCCGACTTTTTTTTTTTTTTTTTACACTGAAGGTTTCCTTTTCTTTTTCTATTCTGTAACTCATAACAAGAAAAAGGAAATAAATATTATATTAAATATAGAACAGCAAAAGAACTTTCCCGATCCCAAGTATTCCTGCCCGACTTGGAACCTGGTGATAACCTTGATGATGAATGTTACATGAAAAGCCACAAATCATGGGATATAACTGCTGCTCTTCGTAGACTTGGACATTAGTCAGGTGCAGTCAGAGAATGAGGTTACTCGTGACACGTCTGGGAAGTTTTCTCTCATTATGTTCTCAATTTCACTGTTGCTTAAATGCACAAACGAAAGGAGGGGGGCTGTGGATTTCTGGTTTCCCATTATCTGAATTTGACCAGAATTATACACTGCCTGGTCCAAAAAAAGTCGCCACCTTCCATACCAGCCTGTCACAATTTGGGGTGGCTTTGGTTGCTCAGATCTTTGTTCAACAACATTATCATGGCTATTCTGAAAAAGGTGAAAACCAGGAGAATGGCAGGAGACGAGAACAATCTAGACCAAATAGCCGATTTGGAAAGTGAGATGAATGGGAGACTTTTTCTGGTTTGGCTATTTTTACCTAGAATTTTCACTTCTCCAGTCATTCTCCTGAATTTCATCTCTCTCTGAATAACCCTGTATGTGCCCAAAAAAATTAGGTCATATGACTCTCTGAATATACTGAATGAACAGGTTTTTCATCATTGGATTTTTCCTCCCTTGATGGCACAGCGGGCATATTCCAAGATGGCAATGCCAGGATTCATCGGGCTCAAATTGTGCAAGTGTGGGTCAGGGAGCATGAGACCTTATTTTTGAGGACACTTGCAAATTAATTTTGTTTACAAAATAAAAAAATTAAATTTCTTTGTATGGTTCCAGTATTAGACCAGATCGAATACAATCAACATAATTCAATACCTAATAGATCAATTCAATAAAACTATAAATCACTTAGACTTGAAAGGGTTACTCCCAAAATAATCTGGAAAGAAAACCATTCCATGGATCACAATGACACAAAAAGTATTTACATCTTAAAAAGAACAAACTAAAGCAAAGTCCAAGGAAAATACAAAACAAAACATGCAAACATATAAATGCAATAAAACAGTGACTATCTGCTCAGTCGTCACGTGAGGAGAAAGGGTGTACAAGGAGTTAACAGCTCCAAGCCTCTGGACTTATTGACTCTAGCCCCTCTCAGGACCCCAAGTTGTGCCAAACTAACCTCTCAAGAAACCACACACCCTGCCAAAAATACGCTGCCACCACGAAAGTAATAGGGCACTTTCGAAACCCACAAAGCTGTATAACACCCCAATCCAGGAACTTCGCCATATACAGCTAAATATCTCCCAAATGGTAAATTCTTTGGTAACACTAAAATCCAAAGCTATAAAAGGATAAATGCAAATCATCTTGAGCCAAAGACAGTACTGGGTTACAAAGTTTTAATGGCAAAAGACAAAAATAAAATGTTACACAGTGTCAATATCACATAAACAAGACATACAAAAATAACAAAATGTGCAAATACAGTTCTTGATATAAAATAAAAACACAGAACCCTAAGTAACATAGATTGCTCTAGAAAGGAGATTCCTATGGGTATTTCAGCTTTTAAGTCCCAGGCATGTTCTTTCAGAGATGTTTCTCAAACCAAAGTCCTTGCAAAAACTGATTGTGCTTGTGGGTACTGGCCCTTTGTCTGTCCAACCCCCACCAATCCCCACTCGATTTGGTTCAGGTATGTCATTCCCTGGCTCATGTTTCCATTCCCCCCTTCCATGGAGGAAAGCAGATTATCAGATAAGGGGTCGTAAATACCATCAGGGCAGATTGAAGCATCTGGCTTTCCTTAGTGGGATATAAATATCTTAACTCGGCCAGTTAAACTTTGCCATCCCCAATACTCTGATATTATTATTATTCATCAGGACACATGGCTTCGAGTCCAAACATCACCCGGTTACCATATTCATTTGTCTACTGCGCCAACTCCGTAATGAGTGTTAACTCCTTTGAAAAGAAGACAGGACCCCCCCCCACAAATTCTGCTTTTAAATCTAGCACAGCGCAAGAACCAGGCCTGTGTGCATGTCAGTAACGATGATAAATTAACAAGTTTTATGATGTGAAAACGTTTTTATTTTCACTAAGTTTGAATTTTCCTCTTCACAGCTTTAGTCATTTCTCTACGGAGAGGGCATTCTCACGCGTTATAATGTTTGCGTGTTCTTCGATGTTCAAGACGTTTTTCAGGTTTATTTTGTGTTTTTTCTCTGGTTTAAGGCACATAACTCATTGATTTCTGGAGGAATGAAGCAGAAAAACATGTAAGAGTTGCATTAACATTGTAAATATTCCGCTGTCACCTAATTCATGCAGCGTGATGACATCATAATCATAAATATCACATTGGTTCAGAACACGTCTGTGTAAACATCAGATGCAGACCTGATCCACCTCCAATATATCACTCAGACATGTCGCTGCCCCTATTTGCCGCCCTGTCACAATTCCTTCCAGATACTCGGCTCCCATCTTCCCCTGCTGCGATTACTCTTCCTGGTCGGTGACATTTTTAAGTGCTGGAAGGGGCTGATAAAAGGTTCTTCTGGCAGGAAAACTCACACTGACTCCCTCATTTAGGCTAGGGTCAAACGAACGCATTATTCACAACGACCGTCAAAAAGTGCGTCCGAAACGCATTGCCGTATTTTTTCACGGAATACGCGATAGCGGTCATACGATGCGCATTTTCGGGCGTGATTTTTTACGGATAGTCAATAAAACACTTTTTGCGTCTGGGCGCTATGTAGGCCGGACATTAGCAGCGTCTGACGTCTCCTAATCACGCACACATGCCGCTATGCCACCGCAGCGCACTCTGCACTCTGTGCGTTGTGCAGCCGGACTTTAGTGCAGCCGTACTTCGTATATCGGCCGTCATTGCACGTCATTTGCTGCTACTGCGGCCTAGATTAAGTGCGCCTAAACGCACGTTAAAAATGCGCTAGTCTGACCCCAGCCTTAAACCATGGATTCTCGATTACGCCGATTAACTAAAAGTAATATGAGGCAGAATGAAAATCTGATTTTTTTTGGTCTTTTCTAGAACACAGGATAACTTTTTGGGTTTTGACTATGGCTGAGTCTGGTCGAATGAATCACCTGATATATTATAAAAAAAAAAACAACTGACGATACTCAGATTTTTTTCCCCAAATTACAGCTGATAGAATTTGATCGCGTCCCTAACGATTAAGAATACACATTGCATTATTTCTTAAGTGCTAGTAGTAACACTTTTTATGTGCGTCTTCTTTTATAAATTACTGTAGAAACACAGCAATATGTTGCTATTTCTTCATATAATGAACTCACTGTTCACTTGTAGTGGTCCAGTGCTTCTTTCTATCGGTCCCTCCTGGCTGGGATGCTCCACCATACAGATAAATGCTGCTCCATCATCTGACTCATAGGATGCAGTGAAATCCAGGCGCGCCGTACAGCTGTATGTGTGATCCTGCTGCTTCTCATGCTGGAGATCTGGGATCTTGTAATGAGGATCATTTTTAACATTAACCCATTCATTGCTTTCCTTCTCCTTCTCCTTTAACCAGGTCACAGTCAGAGCGTTGGGGAAATATCCAGAGATTTTACACTGCAGTTTGGATTCTGTGCCGTCACGTAGAGCTTCGATTTCTATCTCACCGAGGACGGGACGCCAGGGAAAATCTGTAACATACAATATAAAGGACAGAAAACTGAAAAAACACAGTGTACCAATAATATACAAATATGAAGAAACCGTCATAGTCAGCCATTACCAACAAGTTCTGAGGGTTTCTAGCCAGACCCCGTTCTCTCACCAGTAGGCTTTCATGCCTTTCTCCAGTCCTTGGGCAAAGTTTAATGACGGGTGCACGTAAAGAGCCTTCCTGGCATCCCCCAGAAATAAGACAACTCTGTAGATCTGGGAGTTTAGAACAGCTACAACACTGAACACCTTTATAGAGCTACATATACCCTCTACCAGGGTAGTGTGGCAGCCATTAGAACATAACACCCTAGTGTTTTACAGCACTACATCATAATCCCTAGGAAAATGCTGTGAGTTTCCCATGTTCTTAAAGTTTTGCAGCATACTTCACAGAGTGTGAAATGTAATCAGACCTGGTATAGACCATTTGCTATCATTTTTAGACAAGACAGGACAATGACAGTGGTGGATGGTAAATAGGATTACAGTCTAAGGCATCAGATAATGGGGCAGTGTTTGCCTGGCAACACAGAATAACAAAAGACCACTCAACATACAACAGATAATTAACCCTGCCTGCAACCTTTTAGCAGATAGCATAGACAATAACATTATTCATACATAACACAGATTATACAAACACCCTGCATTCTAGAGTCACAGGGTAACTTCAACATAGGAGAGGGCAGAGAAATAATATAGAACATGAAGCCTGCACCTCCAAAATACATCTTCTGCAGAATCATTTAGCACCAGCTTAAACCCTCTGCCAAAAAAAATGAAAATCAGATACTCACCTCTCATCCGGCCGACACGGAAGGTGGCCCAATAAGCCACTTTTGGCTGTCATGAGTAGAGTGAGATTTGGGACAAATAGTCCCCCTTCTCCCCCCCCGAATCAATCCGTATAGCAGATGAGACTTTTGTTTGAAAGCCTCCCTGATATGAAACAGCTGCCCTGCGAGTGCAAGGCCACCCTGGAGTATGAGTTTTATCCTTTGGGAGACACAGCCTGGTCTGAATCAGGTGTCAGGGTGGCAGGCAGACTGAAACCCAGACACATGACTCAAATGCTGGACTGTCTGGGTCAAACCTGGACAGGCGGAAACCATATTTAGGACTTTTCCATATCAATGTACAGATTTACAGTCTGGACTTTCCCAGCAGATAACCATGTCTGTGTTACCATAAGTGGAGTTTGGAGGATCCTTGCATGGTGCAGGATGTGTCCCCCTTTACCTGTTATATGCAGCTCTCTGTGTTCGGGTTCATCCAGAGATACATGATGCCAAGTCACCGTCACCGAGCGTAAGAACTGACGCCAGGGGATTTTACACCAATTTACGGTGCTATATAAACTGTCACTTTGCTCTGTCACTGCCTTCTGATCATATAGTATTGGGTCTTCGTTCTGTTTTCCTGTAGAAGTCCATTTAATGGTGATGTCTTCAGGAGAGAACTTGTTAAGTTGCAGAAAACACTCCACGTTTCCAGATTTACTGAGGAGGAACTGTATGGGGCTCACCATAACCGGAGCAGCTAGAAACAAAAAGGGGACATTTTATTTACTGAATAATCTTCACATTATAAACAACTTGTGTATCTGTCTGCTGCTTTCTGGGAGAGGCATAAGCCAGGAGGGGAGACTTCTGGAGGTGACGTATCTCCTGTTTTTCACTTCTCAGGTACGAATCTATCTCAGCATTTTCACAATTTACTTTTAAGATTTTCCCACTTGATCCTCATTCCTGGACCTTTTAAACCTTAAAGAAGGCCTCTCTGTCCCCAAACCTCACTACCTGACCTTCCCCAATGTTACTTTCACTCCAGGAGGTGTCAAGCCCAATGGGTGATAATGACCAAAGAACAAAGAGGAAAACATTCTCCAGGTTCTTTGTTGACCACAGCTCACACAGGGGACATCAACCTTGCTGGATTGACATTAGATGGAAAAGTCTTCAGTCTGGACACTGTCCTGGATCCACATCATGACCCTGATTGGCAGCAACTATCCTGGATCATACCTCTGTATTCTTACTTTTTGGGTCTGTGGAGAATACGAATGAATCACGCACAAAATACACGTATAACTGGTGAATAGTAGTATCTGTGCTGTTCGTGCAGTGTATATGCTGGGCCGGGTGGTGGGAAAATCCTTTCTCAAATTCCCTGAATAACAAAATTGCCAATTAAAATGAGGGTTTTCATGGAATTGTATCTTAAATGATTAGAACCGCCCACCATGTATCTAAAAACAAACCTCCAGCAGGTTGGGTATCCCCAAATATCAGCAGCTCCTGATCCAATCAGGAGTTATGAGCTGTTACTGAGCCAGCACTGCACAGATTTTAAAGGAAAACGCATTAAGAAATAGACTTCCATTTTTGCCCTTATATTGGATACATCCTGCTGATAGCGCCACCAGTTATTTTTTATTTACGGTGATTATACTCACCCTTTGTCCCTCACCCTTTGTCGCGGGCTGCTCCTCCTCTTCGGCTCAGAAACCTTGAAGTCCCTGAATCTTTTATTCACAATGTGTGCTCCTATACAACTTGTATAGCATAGGAGCTGCACATTGTGCAGTGCTACAGGACGAGGGCACTTTCAGTACACAAGTTGCGTAGCGCAGAGTGATGGATCGGAGCTGCACGCGCATGCACAGAGCGATAGGTCAGAGCTGCACGCGCATGCACACATCTGATCCATCGCTGCCTCTCTGAGAACGCTTGCTACAGTGATAGGTCTCAGAGGGCGACGTTGCCCGCTCTCTGTGTGTGACATCACTAGTGACCGATCTGGTGACCGGCAGCCGGGAAATTCAAAAATCCCAGCAGCTGGTGACGCTGGGTGGGGTGGAGGAAACTGCACTATTTCACCCCAAAATATCTCCAGATTGGGGAAGCTGGGGGGGGGAGAAGGGGGTAACCCTCACACCCTGATCACTTTAAATCAATAAAATGGTCAGGATGAGTAAAGCATCTCTTTAAAGCTGTGTTTTTCCACATACCCAAACTCACCCATTACATGTAGCCGTTCGGTTCTTCTTTCTATCGGTGGCTTCAGGCTGGGATGCTCCACTCTGCAGGTAAATACTGCTTCATCATCCAATTCATACGATGGAATGAAATCCAGACACGCCATGCAGCTGTATGTGTGATCCTGCTGCTTCACATGCTGGAGATCTGGGATCTTATACCTTATGTTAGGAGAAACCATTAATCTTTGGCCTCCTTTCTCCTTAATCCAGGTCACAGTCAGATTATTATCAGGGTAATAGTTGTTGATGTCGCATTGCATCGTGCATTCAGATCCCACATACAGAGCCGGGACGGATATTTCTCCCACAGTCGGAATCCAGGGGAAATCTAGCAAAATTTCAATAATTAGAAATGTGCATTTGTTTCGGAAAAATTCGGAATTCAGAATGAAATTCGTTAACGAATCGATAAGATCCAAATTTGAAACGAAACGAAATGGGATCTAACGAATTTAATTTGTTATACACTGTGTCAAAATAAAAGAAAAGTTAGAAAAAAAAATTGTGTTCCGGGATTCGAATCGATAGGAACTATTGAATTGATATCAAATTGATATATCAAATAGATCTTAAATTAAAATACATACAAGTAATACAATACAAGTAATACAGTCAGCAAACAACTTTATGAAACAAATTAATTTAGTTTCACAGTTTCACAAGCACCTCTCCCTGTTAAATTGACTCAAATACTAAGGCCCCTATTACATTCCTCGCGCAGCGCATTTGCGTGCACGCAAATGCGCATTTGCGTGCATGCAAATGCGCATTTGCGCGAGGAAAAAAACATTAGCACATAACGTCCTAATACGACGTTCGCGCAAACAATGCGCATTAACATCCAACGCGAGTGACCCTGCGCGAACCCAGCGCGAGTGCAAGTTCCTGCGCGCATCCTATACTTAACATTGCAAGCACCAATGCGTTAGTACGCGTATGCTCGCATGGTATTACAATCTTAGCGCAAAATGTAATGCGCGATGTTTGCGCGCATCATTTTAACGTCTTTGAAAACCTGGTGTTAATTTACAATCTGAAGGTTCTGGCCGAAACGAAATGTACCTGCACAAAAAAAAATATAGCACAGTACAGTTACACATTCTACACACACCCAAACAGTAAAATTAGTATATTGTTTAATTTTTTTATTTCTGTTGCAGCACATATACGCAGATTGACTTTGACAGGCACAACAACGGAAACCTAGCAAATGGTGGTTCTTAATTCTGATTGCCCACTGATTCCTGCACGCAACGGTCATTTGCGCCCAGCTTTGCGCGTCGGATTTGCGCTCGAAAAAAATTGAAGGCTGAAAAAATGCGCTTGGATTGTAATACCACGTTGATTTGCGCGCGCTAATGTTTTTTTTGCATTTGCGCGAAGAGTGTAATAGGGGCCTAAATAATGTGACACAGTGTAATTTAAAGATTGCTTGTCTTTTAACAGAAAAATTTGAATAATTGGGGTTTTATTTAGTGATTCGAAATTCGAATTGATATCAAACATCGAATTGATATCAATTATCGAACTTGATATCAACTATCGAGAATTGATATATGAAATTCGAATCAATACAACATTTTGAATTGATCCAAAATGAAACGAAACGAAATAAGTTCCCGAAATTCCGAAAACAAAATAAATTTAAAACGAGATGAAACAAAATGAATTTTGTATCGTATAAAATTTCGTTACGTTTCATTTTGGATAATTTAATAATAACGTAGAAATATTTTAGGTACTGTGATATTGCCATTGGACACAGGGATCAGTGCTTCCGCTTTCTTTATTGTGCAGCCATAGACCTTTTCAGGGTACATCATGAACAGGAAAACAAATATTCTGTGAGTTTATCTGTTATTCCCGTCTCTTTGATTAGTGAATATTCTGCGTGTTTGTTATTCCCGGCTCTGTGATTAGTGAGTATTCTGTGTGTTTATCTGTTATTCCCGGCTCTGTGATTAGTGAATATTCTGTGTGTTTATCTGTTATTCCCGGCTCTGTGATTAGTGAATATTCTGCGTGTTTATCTGTTATTCCCGGCTCTGTGATTAGTGAATATTCTGCGTGTTTATCTGTTATTCCCTACTCTGTGATTAGTGAATATTCTGCGTGTTTATCTGTTATTCCCGGCTCTGCGATTAGTGAATATTCTGTGTGTTTATCTGTTATTCCCGGCTCTGTGATTAGTGAATATTCTGTGTGTTTATCTGTTATTCCCGGCTCTGTGATTAGTGAATATTCTGTGTGTTTATCTGTTATTCCCGGCTCTGTGATTAGTGAATATTCTGTGTGTTTATCTGTTATTCCCGGCTCTGTGATTAGTGAATATTCTGCGTGTTTATCTGTTATTCCCTACTCTGTGATTAGTGAATATTCTGCGTGTTTATCTGTTATTTCCAGCTCTGTGATTAGTGAATATTCTGCGTGTTTATCTGTTATTCCCGGCTCTGCGATTAGTGAATATTCTGTGTGTTTATCTGTTATTCCTGGCTCTGCGATTAGTGAATATTCTGTGTGTTTATCTGTTATTCCTGGCTCTGTGATTAGTGAATATTCTGTGTGTTTATCTGTTATTCCCGGCTCTGTGATTAGTGAATATTCTGTGTGTTTATCTGTTATTCCCGGCTCTGTGATTAGTGAATATTCTGCGTGTTTATCTGTTATTCCCTACTCTGTGATTAGTGAATATTCTGCGTGTTTATCTGTTATTTCCAGCTCTGTGATTAGTGAATATTCTGCGTGTTTATCTGTTATTCCCGGCTCTGCGATTAGTGAATATTCTGTGTGTTTATCTGTTATTCCTGGCTCTGCGATTAGTGAATATTCTGTGTGTTTACCTGTTATTCCCGGCTCTGTGATTAGTGAATATTCTGCATGTTTACCTGTTATTCCCAGCTCTGTGATTAGTGAATATTCTGTGTGTTTATCTGTTATTCCCGGCTCTGTGATAAGTGAACATTCTGCGTGTTTATCTGTTATTCCCGGCTCTGTGATTAGTGAATATTCTGTGTGTTTATCTGTTATTCCCGGCTCTGTGATTAGTGAATATTCTGTGTGTGTTTATCATTTATTCCCGGCTCTGTGATTAGTGAATATTCTGCGTGTTTACCTGTTATTCCCGGCTCTGTGATTAGTGAATATTCTGTGTGTGTTTATCATTTATTCCCGGCTCTGTGATTAGTGAATATTCTGCGTGTTTATCTGTTATTCCCGGCTCTGTGATTAGTGAATATTCTGTGTGTTTATCTGTTATTCCCGGCTCTGTGATTAGTGAATATTCTGTGTGTGTTTATCATTTATTCCCGGCTCTGTGATTAGTGAATATTCTGCGTGTTTATCTGTTATTCCCAGCTCTGTGATTAGTGAATATTCTGCGTGTTTACCTGTTATTCCCGGCTCTGTGATTAGTGAATATTCTGTGTGTTTATCTGTTATTCCTGGCTCTGTGATTAGTGAATATTCTGTGTGTTTATCTGTTATTCCCGGCTCTGTGATTAGAGAATATTCTGTGTGTGTTTATCATTTATTCCCGACTCTGTGATTAGTGAATATTCTGTGTGTTTATCTGTTATTTCCTGCTCTGTGATTAGTGAATATTCTGTGTGTTTATCTGTTATTCCCGGCTCTGCGATTAGTGAATATTCTGCGTGTTTACCTGTTATTCCCGGCTCTGTGATTAGTGAATATTCTGCGTGTTTATCTGTTATTCCCGGCTCTGTGATTAGTGAATATTCTGTGTGTTTACCTGTTATTCCCTACTCTGTGATTAGTGAATATTCTGCGTGTTTATCTGTTATTCCCGGCTCTGTGATTAGTGAATATTCTGTGTGTTTATCTGTTATTCCCGGCTCTGTGATTAGTGAATATTCTGTGTGTTTATCTGTTATTCCCGGCTCTGTGATTAGTGAATATTCTGTGTGTTTATCTGTTATTCCCGGCTCTGTGATTAGTGAATATTCTGTGTGTTTATCTGTTATTCCCGGCTCTGCGATTAGTGAATATTCTGTGTGTTTATCTGTTATTCCCGGCTCTGTGATTAGTGAATATTCTGTGTGTTTACCTGTTATTCCCGGCTCTGTGATTAGTGAATATTCTGTGTGTTTACCTGTTATTCTCAGCTCTTTATATTCAGGTTCCTCCATGGATTCATGGTTCCAGGTCACTTGCAGGGGAAACAGGGATTGATCCCATTTTATCCTACATTCACTTATTGCATTGCATGTTGTTTCATCACTAATTTTAATACATTTTTCAACTGACTTTATCTTATTTATCTGATCTCTCCCAGAGGTCCATGTAATGTTAATATCTTTGGGGTAGAACTTGCTGACATACAGAGAGCACAGCACGTCTCCTGATCCACAGAGGGAAAACTTTATTGGTTCTGTTACTGTGGGCGACACTGAAAAGGAAATAATAAATGTCACAAAATGAGAAAAATAACAAAATTGCACAATGTGATCCAAGAAGTAAGTAACAGGCAACAGGAAAAATAATAAGTGATGTGTGAGTGA
Organism: Leptobrachium leishanense; assembly: GCA_009667805.1. Classification (NCBI taxonomy): domain Eukaryota; kingdom Metazoa; phylum Chordata; class Amphibia; order Anura; family Megophryidae; genus Leptobrachium; species Leptobrachium leishanense. The sequence continues at coordinate 91,046 of RXON01004981.1, forward strand.
AATTATGTAACTGATATCTATTTCTAAGTTTGTCAGGTTGCATTGAGAATATAAGCAGACACACACTTTGTTTTACACAATGGAGTGACATACTGCATACCGGCAGTGCAAAATAGGCAGTCCTAAGGGAGGCAGTGCTATAGTTCCGACAAAGGCAGTAGAGCGCACCTCTCTCTGGTGAGCCAGCCCTGGACCTGTGTATGTGTGCATTAGTCTTTGTATATGGGAGTATTTGTCTGTGTATGGGCCTTTGTATGTTTCTATTTATGTTTCTGTATGTTTTTATTCAGAGGTGGCCTTGGTGTATTGGTTTGTGTATGTTTTGTATTGGTCTGTGTGTGTGTTTCTATGCATTTGTCTCTGTATGCTTGTATTTGTCTGTGTATGTGTTTCTATGCATTTGTCTCTGTTTGTTTGTATTGGTCTGTTGATGTTTCTATGCATTTGTCTCTGTATGTTTGTATTGGTCTGTTGATGTTTCTATGCATTTGTCTCTGTATGTTTGTATCGGTATGGGTATGTTTCTATGCATTTGTCTCTGTATGTTTGTATTGGTTTGTGCATGTTTCTATGTATTTGTCTCTGTATGTTTGTGTATGTTTCTATGTATTTGTCTCTGTATGTTTGTATTGGTCTGTTGTTTCTATGCATTTGTCTGTGTATGTTTGTATTGGTCAGTTGATGTTTCTATGCATTTGTCTGTTTATGTTTGTATTGGTCAGTTGATGTTTCTATGCATTTGTCTGTGTTTGTATTGGTCTGTTGATGTTTCTTTGCATTTGTCTCTGTATGTTTGTATTGGTTTGTGTATGTTTCTTTTCATTTGTCTGTGTATGTTTGTATTGGTCTGTGTATGTTTGTATTGGTCTGCGTATGTTTCTTTCCATTTGTCTCTGTTTGTATTGGTCTGTTGATGTTTCTATGTATTTGTCTCTGTATGTTTGTATTGGTCTGTTGTTTCTATGCATTTGTCTCTGTATGTTTGTATTGGTATGTGTATGTTTCTATGCATTTGTCTCTGCATGTTTGTATTGGTTTGTGTATGTTTCTATGTATTTATTTGTCTCTGTAGGTTTGTATTAGTCTGTTGTTTCTATGCATTTGTCTGTGTATGTTTGTATTGGTCAGTTGATGTTTCTATGCATTTGTCTCTGTGTTTGTATTGGTCTGTTGATGTTTCTATGCATTTGTCTCTGTATGTTTGTATTGGTTTGTGTATGTTTCTTTTCATTTGTCTGTGTATGTTTGTATTGGTCTGTGTATGTTTGTATTGGGCTGTGTATGTTTCTTTGGATCTGTCTCTGTGTTTGTATTGGTCTGTTGATGTTTCTTTGCATTTGTCTCTGTATGTTTGTATCGGTCTGTGTATGTTTCTTTTCATTTGTCTGTGTATGTTTGTATTGGTCTGTGTATGTTTCTTTGCATTTGTCTCTGTTTGTTTGTATTGTTCTGTGTCCTGCATTTTTTTTTAAAGTCCAAAATTAGTGTCAGCATGGATTCCAGCAAATGCCTAAATTTATGTTGTTTCTCTGGACTGGAAAAAGTAAACTCTCTCTCACCTTTGGTTCTCGCCAGGCCGGTGCTCCGCTCTATCGGCTCCTCTAGGCTGGGATGGGAGACTCGGCAGATAAACTCCTTCTCCTCGGAGTTTGATGTTGGAGTAAAACATAGCGTAGAGGTGCATGTATATGTGTTATCAGACATTTTCTCCCGACTTATTTCTGGTATTTCATACTTAGAGCCGTTAGACACTGGTATCGTCTCCTGTCGCGCGTTCTTCATAAACCACATCACGGTCAGGACATCTGGGAAGTAGCCGGACACCGTACATTTCAGTCGCGTCTGTTGGTTTGGCAGAATAATCAGTGGGGACATGTCTGTGATATTGGGGCGCCACGGGAAACCTACAAAGGGGTAACAGAAAAAGATTTATTATTATATTATCTATAATATATTATATTATTTATTATATATTTATAAAAAAATAATTATTCTAACGGAACTTGTGTACGTAAAGTGTGTGAGTCCCGTAGCGCTGCTCAATTTGCATAGGAGCACAAGCTGTGCAGAAAAACTTCAGGGACTTCCGGATTTAGGAGTCCATGAGCGGAAGAGGAGGAGCAGCAGCGTGCGACGAGGGGGAAAAGGGGAGTAAAATTAGCTGAAAAGACGAAAAAATAAAAATAAATGTTTGGACAGAGGTTGTCAGCAGGATCTCCAATATTTAAAGGCAAAAAAGTGAACTTTATTTTCAACAGAGTCTCCCTTTATGTTCTCCTTACCCGGATCTCGGACACACAGCTCTCTGGATTCCCAGTCTTCCATGGTTTCATGTTTCCAGCGGACAATCACCTTAAACTCGGGATCTTTCAGGGAATCTCCAGGGATTTTACACGCACTTTCTGCATTATACGATTGGTCTGGATTCTCCAGATACTTTTCCTGTGAAGAGATGTCCTTCTGGGATTGGCCGGTGTCACAGCTCCAGGAGATGTCAATGTGTTTGGGGTAAAAGCTCTCCAGGTTCAGAGAGCAGAGCACCTCTCCGGGGTCACACAGGGACAGCTGTAACGGCCGGGTTACTATAGGCCTCACTGGAAGAAATAATAAATAATAAACACAATTACTCGTTATTAATAATCGATGCAATGGTCGGGATTAAAGGGAATCACAAACTGAATCTCCTGACATAAAAGCTGGAAATTCATCACTATATTTATCCTCCAGCTCAACGTTTCTTCTCTAATAATCCGATTAAATGGACCTTTCTGGTGAATAATCCCAAACACCTTGCAGGAGGCTGTTCTTTATTAGAGATGTGCATTTGTTTCGAAAAAATTCAGAATTTGGAACGAAAGTTGATAATTCGTATGTCGGAAGTACTTCCAAATAACGAATCGATATGATTTCTAAACTAAACGAAACAGTATATAACAAATTTAATTCGTTTTACACTGTGTCATCATCATAAAAGAAAAATTTGAATAATTGATATCAACTATCGAATTTGAAATCGATTAGAAATTTCAAATCAATACGAAACGAAATTAGTTCCGAAATTCCGAAAACAAAATTATTTAAAAACGTAACAAAACTAAACTAAACGAAACAAATTTTTCAGCCACGTACATCCCTATTCTTTATCCACATTTCCCAAATGAAGATTTATTGCTCTCATTCTTTGCTTTTTCCCAACCTTCCCATTATCTTATAAAGAATCTCTATCTCTATGGACCCTCCATGAACATAATGAGGGACTTTATACCCTTTCTTGGATGTTTTATCTCCTCTTCTCATACACACAGGATTTCTGAGGAAGACACCTTCCACCTATTCCAGTTGAGACAGTAATGGGGAGCCACAAAAGGTGAAATGTGGTGTGAGCTGTTAACCCGTAGCCGCTCTATATTACCGTCCTTTATACAAGTGAGCTGCTATATTGGTGGATAGACTCCAAATAGATGGGAGCCCCGAGTTGATACTAGCGGCAGCGGCACCACTGCTGCTCTCATCTCTAGGAGTCCATAGGGTTCCCTGAAGACCCATGTGTGAGTCAAACAACGTCAGTGGAAAAACAAAGGAAATACTTGCCTGGTTCGGCAATAGACGGCAATAGATCATGTGATCCCCTGCAGCGAGTGTCTGGTTTTTAATCTGTGGTTTTCTAAAGTGTTAAATCAAACAGCCCCTCGCTGTTTTTGGGTCCTGGTAGTTTTTCCTCCTGGATGATTCGACAGCGAATCTCGATCCATAACAGACATGCCCACAGGCAAACAAATTGGTTTGTTTCGGTTCCGAATCCAAAAATATCAGATTCCTAAATATTCAGAACAGGCCAACTCAGAATATCAGAAGCGTCCGATATATTTCGGATTGGACCAATCTGGACCATCGGAAGGGTTCGCTGTATTTGGACGTTTCTGATATTCAGAACTGCTATGAAGTAAAATTAAAAAAAACCTCCAGAGTGACGCATCAATATTTCCAGAATGATGCATATACACCAAAGTGATGCATAGAATGACGCATGTTCTGCAGAAATGACGCACTGAATGAATCGTATGCTGCAAAACATAAGCCCAAAAGGTAGCATATGCTGCAAAAATGATGCACAGAATAGGGCTTATGCTCCAATATGACTCGAAGCAAGGGGCATATGCTCTAAAACATGATGCACAAAATGCCACATAGGCATCAATAAAGCTGTGGAGCATTCCCAAATAATCGGAATATATCCTGTTATTCTCGGATGTAATTGGGTCTTGTCACGGACCCCAGGATTGCACGTCGGGATCCTGTTGTTTGGGAGGGGGTGTTCGGGGATTTGTTATGTATTGTCACAAGGGGGCGCTATAGCGCGGTCCTCTAGGGCAAGTATGTCACAGAAACAGTCTCTTTATAGCTGAGACTTATTGTGGCACTCCATACAAACAAAACAAAACAGAAATCAAAGCCTAACTCGTCTGAGTCTTACTAACAAAGTATATGTTCCTTACTAACGCAGGTAAATAATAAAATAACAGAACTCTTTGCCAACCTTTTCTTTAGGGACGCTGCCAACCATAGCACTTCACCCGCTCTGCTGTTACTCGTCTGTGTCTCTCAAAATGAATCAATCTCTCTCTCTGGTTCCTCACACCCAGGAAACATTTAAGGGCTTTTAATTAGCAGGTGTGGAGACCTGGCAGCAGAGCGGAACAATTTAAAACACATATTTTCCTTCTGGGTTTAAACAGCCCACTGCCCTCTCAAAAACACAGGGGGAATGTACACACCATCGCACACAATTCCTTTCACCTTATCACAGTATGAAAAATGTCTTTGCCTATCTGTTGCAATCTGCTGATAGGATTTCTGACTGGGTTATCTTAGCTTTTTCCAGCATCCCCTCTCAGGAATGTGTTAATATCTGTTGGATGTTTGAGTGACCTTTCATAAATATATGTGTCTGTCCCCAATAAAACCAGTTCTATTTTGACCCTACATGCAGTCTCGAGTCATGGTGTGGGCAGCTATACACAGTTGTTGATCCCATTTATCGCTAACATCATAACGCAACAACACAAAGCGGTCATCGTATTCGGGAATGGTCAATGTGGTTCGCCAGATAGTTACGGAAAGCAACACTCACTTTTACAGAGGTGCTCGAGTCGAGTTAGGAGCTCTGTTACAGGTCTATTCGGATCAATTCGGGATTTTTTATTTGGGGAGCAGTTCATTTCTGATAACGGCACTTTGGAATTCGGATTCATTCAAATTGTTGAATTGACATTTACTTGCCGGAATTTAAAATTGAACCGAACCGAATTACATGCAGTATGTCTAAAGTATAAATGTAACAATATCAATCCATAATGTCCGCATTAGTCACTTACGTTTATAGCCATCCTGTAGATCAGACGTCCATTCCTTACACACTGGCTGTTTAAGTCTGGGGTGCGTTACCGCGGCTTGTATAGTGTACGGCTGGCTCACATTCACTTTTCCGCGCAGGTTGTCACACGTGCTGGTGGCATTGAACGTCCCATCCTGGTTCTCGCTCATGATAAGTGTAGATTCCAGCTGCTGTTTCTCTGTACTGGATGGCGGCTGGATGAGATGCCAGGAAAAGGAGATGTCTTTAGGGGCAAAGCGACCTACATCCAAACTGAACGTACCGTCACCACAGCGAGTGATTTCCTGCACCCTTGGAATGTCTGTGTATCATGAAAAAGGATCAATGTGTTTAATCTCCATCCAAAATACCAATAAACATTATTATTCTTGCAGGTCCATATGATTATTACAATTGATACCAGCTTTGATGATAATCAACACTTTCAACATCTTGACAAACTCTACTGGTCATCACAATCTTCTCTGTACAGACCAGCTTTCCGAATCGCCCCAACTCCACTATTACAAGGATGGCTGACCTTAGCACCCCATGTACCTGAGCTCTGTCTTCCTGAATCTTCCTTAAGGTTGGCTGGGCATCATGAGGATGGAATGTACTTCTTAGAGTATTTGAGTCCCCATGTTATCCACTGTTGCCATGTTGTGTCTAAGGCCATGCCTGAAAAACATCTAAATGTGTGATCCCTCTTGCTTTGTCAGGTAGTGTTTCCCGGCGGGTTGGGCTGGTGTGTTGTGGGGGCTCCTGCATTGTACCTATGTGTTTCACCAGCAGCACGGGAGCACCTTAATATCTAGGAATGGAATATTATGTAACGGCATTTAGCTCCATGTATAACAAATGGGAACCCAATATCCCAGCATAAACAGTGGGAATCAGTGCGTTCAGGGCAGTGAAGGCCTGTTATTTAAAAGACATTGGTGGAATATAGTTTTGATTTTAAAACCCTAACCCTAAAACTATAACAAACCCTAACCTTGAAAAAAAACAAAAAAGCTAAAAATAGTCTTACATTTAAACAATATCTTCTACATTTTTTACTGTTTTACGTCACATTTTTATTCTTGCAGTTTTTTAAGCTTAGTTTTTTGCTGCAACTTTCTGATTGGATGAGCCATGTACGCTGGTGCAAGGGGATATTACCTCCCTCTCCTTCTAACACCTGGGGCTGCATCCCAACTGAGGCGCTTGCGACTCCCATTTTCCATTTGTGGATCTCCTTTAACATCCATATTATGACCGATTGTTTTACCAGCAGCTCGAGCCGAGATACTTATGAGTCGCAGAGTGATAACACCAGCAAACTCACACAAGTGACATCTGACTGGAGCGACTGGAGGATACGTGGAGGAACTCTGGAAACTAGTTGTTACTCTGCCCACAGAGCAAGGAAGCGGCGAATCACATACACTCTGCACTGAGGGATCTGAGGTGAGTATTGGATTTTTTTGGTGGGGTCAGATTCCTGTGTTAAGTGATTTTGCTTCTGCACAATCACTTAACACCGGCCTGTGACAAAGGTTATTGTTCTCAGAATAATGTTAGTTGTAGCTGTAGAACAAACTGGTTGGAAAAGCTTGTTCTTCCTCTGCTGGGGGCACTTTAAGGTCTCCCATATAATGTTTAGGAGAAGTTAATGTATAGTAAACAGATTCTACATCTGAGACGCAAGCTGACTTTACGTCTCAGTAACAGGACGTTGTAAACTTGAACACAGAACACAAACCATTAGGCTATACGGCTCGAGCGCTGTGCTTAACGTCTGGTTGTGATCTGGCCCCCTATGTCTCTGGACCTACATCTGACTACATACATTTTAGTTTATTTTTTACAGATTCTTCTGAATATTTGCCACTATGTAAACTGTTTCAGAGTTAGGATGACACGGGGCCTCTTCTCTTCCGCAGAGTGAATTGCAGAGAGCCAACAGAGTTTGTAAAAGTGAAATGTCCCAGGATTTAAAAACAGATGATCATTGAAGAAGTAATTGATCAACAGAAAAATAAAGTGAATGATAACCAGCTTACTTCTCTTCTTGTGCCTACGGTGATAGACAAGAAAAATGGCAGCTGCCGCCAACAGCACGGTCACAAATGAGGCTACTCCAACTGCCACCCTGTGTTTGACTGACAGATCTGGAAGGAAATGAGAATAAAGACAAAAGACAAACAGCACTTCAGCTGCCAACACTAATAAGCAGAGAAGGAGCTATTGTGTAGCAAAATATTATCAATATTTAGAGCATAACAGAGGTTCTTGGTACCCCTATAGCATCTTCACTGGTTGGGAACATTTTCACTAGGAGACTGGACATTAACGAGCCATTCTGGACCAGTCCATTTACAGTTACAGTTACAAGTATTTATAAAGTGCCAATAAATTCCTTAGCACTGTACAATGGGAGAGACGGAATAAAAAATATACATACATGTACATTACACACGGGAACAGAAGGAGGGAGAACCCTGCTCAAGAGCTTACAATCTAAGCTGAATCCAGCTGAGGCCAGTGGATGGCGAAACACGTTCTGAAGACCCCCCTATCTATTTTAGATTTCATTTTGTGTTTTATTCCATTTTACAATAAATCCCTTTATATTCAATAACAACCTGCCTCCAGTTGTCTTTCGATACCGCCGAGGAGCTGAGTTCCTGGGACCTAGCATACATCCAAAAAAGGACACAAGATCCAGCAGACGGGGTACAGAGAAGGAGGAGTAAAGAAGGGATTTTTGGCCACCTTCATGGGCCAAAGATGAACATAAAGTGAGCCAGATACCAATTAGGCTCCCAACCACGTGAGTGTACCCACGTTATATTCTTATTATCGGTACGGTACACACTATTTTGATGCAAGCAGAGTCGTACGATCCTCAAGGTTTTAAAAACTGTGGAAAATGTCAGTATTTATGGGCTACATTCATGTGATATTGCTTATAGTTTGTGGTTGAATTTGGGGGATTTAAAGTTTGTAGTTTATAGCAGCTTGTATCACTGTGTCATATATAGAGATTTTGAGACCTTCAATGGACTAGCTTTAATTCCTGCACATTGTTCTACATTTTTCTGGGGTTGGCTGATCCATGTCGCTTTTATCCTGGTTTGACCAAAGCTCACTGTAATGAGCGTTAATCCTGAGGATATGAAACCAGGAGCTTTAAAAATGAATTTTAGACGTCTGCATTCCTTTTCACGTGACCTGAGTTTCATCTGCATTTCGCTCGATTTGTCCAAGGAACAAATGACTGCAACGACACCTCAATGCATGAACCAAAGACGAATCTCACAGAAAGGTTGTCATTTGTGTGATTTGTTTCAGTTCATGTTCTTGCAAGTACAGTTTGTGGTTGCATTGCTTTAAATTCAAATAAGAGGAGGTTGGCAACTTGGCAGACCATCTGCTCCTTACCCCCATAACCCACACCTTTGGCGAGTGGTTAAATCAGAGCCAGTGGACAGCTTGTCCTCTTCTAATCTATCCTCTCAACTGCTGAGTGCGGGAGAGGTTTATACGAGGGACCAGAGTACTCTGACATTGTGCGTCATGAGATTAAGAAGTAGGTGGACTTCTCGGCAGACCACCTTCCTGGTAGACCACTCATTTTATCAATAACTCCTCAACCACTGCCAACTGGTGAGGGTTTAATAAATAATGAATTGGTTGTGCAGTAACAGGTTTCTGTGCGCATGTGCAAGAGATAATTTTCCAGCAACAAACTGATTTTAACAAACAAACTATCTTGTCTGACTCTGAGAATAACCAAATCGAAAATCCAATAGAATTCCGGTGAATTAATGGTAACTTTCAGACGAACTGAACAGTAGAAACCAAGTTATTTTTACACGTCATGGATTGAAGTTTACATTCAATTTTTTTAACTGTAGAACAGATCTCCATAAAGATTTATTTTTCCCCAAATGATCGAAACTTCTGTTCCCATACCTGGAATTAAAATTCGCTTACCGTCAATGTCTAACCGGATTTCTTTGTCCTGCCGTTCCACACTGTAAGACATTGAACACGTGTATATTCCACCGTCAGATATTGTTGTGTTTGAAATATACAAAGAGACGTCTCCATCTTTTATCCGCGCTGTGTTTATGGACGCTCTGGGGTGGGTTGAGTTCATTTTGTTATTGTATGTCAGAACTTCCCTTTCTTGAAAGCGCCAAGACAATGCAAGCTGCCCGGTGTCCACGGGGGGTTTATCTATGGTGAACGTGCAGGGGATCAGGACGTCAGACCCCATTCTGGCTCGATGAAAGGTGGGGGCCACCAGCTTCAGGACACCACCTGCAGGAACTGCAAGAACAGGGCTGAATTATACATCATTTTATATATAAATAGGTTTTATTAAACCGTCTGTTAATGTGACATATAAATACGTTCAGAAAATCTTCAGACTTTCTCCACGTTCATTAATCATTGCCTGCAAGTCCTATCTCATAATCTCCCAGATCCTGCTCTCTGGACTCTCTGAGCTTTATCCCCTTTACAACCAAAGACCATAAAAAGACAGAGGAACAGGTTTTTTTTGAGTTCTTTAAAGTAATATGTAAAACTATTTTTCACAAAGAAAGCATAGATTCCACCAGGGGTCAGGTGGAAAATAAAGAAGTGTGGGACCCCAGAGAATTCTGCCTACGTCACGCCGTCACAAAATCTATTTCATCCACTTGTCGATCACATTGGAATTTGATATTGACGATAAAACTGTCAAAGTGATTAGTTTCAGGGAATTATGATGATAATCATCATCACTATCATACTTTTATTGTATCTTAAAGGGACACTCTACTCATACAGGGTTATTCAGAGAGAGGTGAAAACCAGGAGAATGACTGGAGAAGTGAAAATTCGAGGTCAAAATAGCCAAACCAGAAAAAGTATCCCCTTATCTCACTTTCCAAATAGGCTATTTTGACCTAGAATTTGTACTTCTCCAGTCATTCTCCTGGTTTTCGCCTCTTTCTGAATAACCCTGATAGTTTTAAAGTGGTCAGGATGTGGGGAGTGGCCCCCCTCCCTCGCTGCCCTGGTCTGGAGATATCACTGGGTGAAGCACAGGAGTTTGGAGGAAATGATGGGTTCACAGGGACCATGTGATTGTGATCACCAAAGAGAGGTCTTGTTGAGCTTATGATGAAAAATGTGTCGTGATCGGTCAAGAATAGACCATCAAGGCAATTCAAAGAGAATTGAAAAGTCACCGCACGTTCAGTGACTTTTCGTTCGCTTCAATTCGGTTCCTTTTGCTGATAACATTTCGGTGACCCTGCGGTGTATTCAGCAAACACCACAGGGCCCCCGAATTGCAGGGAAAAGCTGCCGCAAACCCGACGAAAACTAACCGCAAAACCCACCGAATGCACGCCGAAAACCAGCAAAAACATCTGGATTAACCCGCCGAAGACGCCGAAAAGCCAGAGCAGGAGCCGATCACACGCAGCAAAGCCGCCAGAAAAAGCCGACACCGCAGGCGAATGCAGTGAATAAATTAGAAAAACAGTTTGCTTGAATGATTGAAAAGTGAAACGCTGTTTGCAAAGAAACTACTGAGCGAAAATGTCTGAAATTTACATATAAAATCCAATGAATGATAATAAAAAGGGCTGTTACAGAAAAAAGAAGTAAACTTAAAAAAAAAATATCAGATTTGTTTTAAGAAAAATTAAAATCCAGAAAAATGCTTAAAATATCCTAAAAAAATCTATAAATAAAAAGACTCTTTACTGCAGAATATTATAATGAACGGTTTATTAGATATTTAATTAAAACAGGAATATTTTTAACATTGAAGCCTATGGGATTCGCCTGAATAAATCTGGCGAATTTAACCACCGAATGGCAGGGCATTTCGGGAACCTTTCACTGCTGGTTTGTGTTCTCTGACTAGCCGAATCAGTGCTTTTTTTATGGGGATTTCACTGCCCTCGAACAGGGACCGAACAGGCACCGTATGTGCGGGCAACAAAGGTAACCGAATGCGGATTTTCAGCGTTCGGTTACCTTTCTCCAGCAATTCGGATACCTTTGAATAACCCTGCATGTGATCGGCGGAGCCGTGCCAATACGGACTCCTTAAATAAATGGCTGTTACAATGTATTATTGGCATCCCATACGAGCAGGAGGCAGCGACACGTGCGCGTACATTCCATAGCTCTAGTATAATATTGCGTACATAACAAGGCGCTATTCCTTGGCCTACATGTAGAAAATGGGATATGTATGAGACATTTGGGTAAATATTCAGTACGTAGGCTGGGAATCGCTTATTAACCTTTTATATGATGATAGGTTTTACATGAAGGGAGATAGATTCTGTTACTGCTCATGGGACTTTAAATATAGTTGTGAGACACTGTAATTAATTCATTTTTTTAAAGTAACACGAGCAAAGGTAACAATTTATCTGCCCTGTAATAACTGAGCTTGGATTATTCATTCGGGAGCAGATGATTGCAGTCAGTTTGCTTTTTTAAATTGATTTTTTTATATATTTTTATATATATTTTGTATGATGATTTTAATGGTTGTAAATAAAAGCAAACTTATTTTAGTGCAAAATATAAGCAGAGGAGTTTCCTCCACCCCACCCAGCGCCACCAGCAGTCGGGACTTTTGAATTTCCCGGCTGTTGGTCACCTGATCGGTCACAGAGAGCGGCCGACGTCACCCTGTGAGACCAATCGCTGTAGCGAGCGTTCTCAGAGATGCAGCGAAGGATCAGATCTGTGCATGCGCGTGCAGCTCCGACCCATCGCTCTGTGCATGCGTGTGCGGCTCCGATCCACCTCTCTGTGCAGGCGCTACGGAACTTGTGTACGTCAAGTGTGCGAGTCCCGTAGTGCTGCACAATTCGTGACTCCTCTGCTATGCAGTTTGCATTGGAGCACATACTGTGCAGGAAAGCTTCAGGAACTTCAGGGTTTGGGAGCCCCTGAGCCGAAGAGGAGGAGCAGTGCAAGGCGAGGGACGAAAGGCGAGTAAATTCACCGAAAATGAGGAAAAAAAATAATAGGGCAGAGGCTAACAGGATTATTTAAGGGCAAAAAAGTTAACTATTTTTCTACAGACTATCCTTTTAAGAAATATGTGTCCGTATTCACATTACTCTCAGACGCGTAAACCAGATAATTAATGCAGATTGCCCCAAATAACCCTTCATACATCTGTCAAGTACTTTTAAAAAGAAATTGAATTAATGCAGCACACGGTGTAATATATAATACAACATAAATAACACCCTGATGCTGAACACGTTTTACAAAATATTATAACTTTGAGATAAGTTGATTGATTATTTTGCACTTGAAAAGTGTCAGTTTTGCCACAATTGCTATGATAGCTTGACTGTGATTGGCTAGCTGCTGGTTTGGCTGCACAAAACAACCACCTTGACTTGTGACTGTCCATAACCATAACATACATTCCTGTGTTACCGGGCTCCGTCCGTAGGAAAGAGTCAGACGGGGTTTAATAAAGCCGCGCAGTCCCGCCCCGTTGGTTTGCGAGTTACGTGTCCGTCGATGTTTATATCAGAAAAATAAACTGGATTAAGTAAAACTTACATGTTTGATGCAGAAAGAGAAGCAGGAGGAAACTCAAATGCTTCATGATCAGTGACTTGTCCTCAAAGCAGATTTTACAGACTCCTTCAATTTCCTTTATACAGGGCTGGTACTGGGACGGGCATAATCTATAAATTCCATCTTTAAAGCTAGAGATAAACATTTATTACAAATGGAAAAAAGCACTAAACCTGCATTATAAAGGATGAAAGCTTTAACACTGCTTTTTACTGCAATGGAGGAGCAATAATAACACATTGCTTCCAGATTGTAAATTCCCACGGGAATAAGGCCCGCGTTTCCTCCTGCACTGGTTTGTCAAAATGTTGTTCAGTCTCAACGTATTGTAACCCTGTCTATATTGTGCCCATTGTTCAGCTGACGCTATATAAAGAATGATAATAATAATGATTGCTATAAGATAAACTGATAGTGTAATGGGGTTTTCACCACCTAGTGGCTGACTTTAGTAATGCAGCTGAAAAAAAGTCACTGGACTTAAAAAAAAAGACTATTTTGCATCGAGTGCTTATAATAGTAGAGATTAGTTTAAAAACAATGGCATTGCCATTAGTTCTATAAAGAAAAAATGGCGTCGCACCTATACTCACCAGAGCGGCTGCAACAGCCAGGAGTAACAGCCCAGTTCATGTATAAAACATAACAAGAGAAAAAAGAGGTAATCTGCGCTCGTTTCTATGTATTTCCATGTACAACAAAACACTATGAGGTTTTAGTTTTTTTTAATGGCCCATGCAACGTAAGCTCGCTCGCCCGTCAAGGCACCTCTTTGTAGAGTGAGTCCTAACCAATGTACCAAAAGCCGCTCTACTGAGCAACTGCATGCCCCTCCTGCTGCTTTTCAGCTAAGGAGTAACAGAAAATGGTGGGTTTCATTTATACACGCACCAAGCACTTCCCATTTGGGGTTGAAAACAAAAACATGGAAAAAGGAACTGCAGCAGAAATGACGAACTGGTGTTACAAGGATAATATACATACATACAGAAAAAATGGCGTAGTGACATACATGGAAATACATAGAAACGAGCGCAGATGACATCTTTTTTCTCTTGTTATGTTTTATACATGAACTGGGCTGTTACTCCTGGCTGTTGCAGCCGCTCTGGTGAGTATAGGCGCGATTTTTTTCTGTATGTATGTATATTATGCTGTAACAACAGTTCGTCATTTTTGAAGCTGTTCCTTTTTCCATGTTTTTGTTTTCAACCCCAAATGGGAAGTGCTTGGTGCGTGTATAAATGAAACCCACCATTTTCTGCCTCTCCTAAGCTGAGAAGCAGCAGGAGAACATGCAGTTGCTCAGTAGAGCGGCTTTTGGTACATTGGTTAGGACTCACTCTACCAAGAGGTGCCTTGAAGGGGCGAGTGAGCTTATGTTTCAATGGCCATTAAAACAAACTAAAACCTCCTGGTAGTGTTTTGTTGTGCATGGAATACATAGAAACGAGCGCAGATTACCTCTTTTTTCTCTTATTAATTCAATAAACATTGATGATTTTCACTGGCTATAAACCCAATTCTAAACCTTGAACCTAACTATAATTCTAACAATAACCCTGATTCTATCCCCTTTGTTTGAAGCTATCCACCACAATTCTACGCTCTGTGACTTTTTAACTGCAGTAAAGTCTGCCAATAGGTGAATCGCCCTATTCCCTATTTGGTACTAAAGGGGTTACGCAGAGAGTACCAAATTGGCCACGAAAATGCACTGAAGGGTGAATTTCACCATACTGTGCAATTTCGTGGCCATTCAGATATTCACAAAGCTGGCAATGAGCGTATTGCCAGTAAAATACGGTAACTGTTCGGCGGCGGTGAAATCCCCCATAGAGAAGCAATGGTTAATCTATTCACAGACACCGAACAGGTCTGAAGGTCTGAAGCTATAGGAGAGCTGTGTACGATCCATAGTACTCCAGAGAAGCAGTTCTGGAGGAAAGAAAAGGGGGGCAAGACACTAACCATCAGCGAACAGGCGCATAAACCAGAGCTGTTTTTTTACATAAGGCTCCAACATCGATTTCTACAAGCTATTACAAGTTACGACCTGTGAACACCCAGGACCCCAAAGGAATGCCAAGGCCTGAGATAAGTGAGTTGTTGAGAACCATTGGCACCTAAATATTGGAGAACCTGTGGATGACCCAGGATCCTGAAAGGACACCAAGGCTGTGAGACGGGTCTACCCCTGTGAGCTACTGGGTGAGCCACGTAAACACCCACAGGCGAGGTGATCGAGCCTAACGAGGCTCTGGAAAGTGTGAGTGGATCCATCTCCCCCCTTCATTTTCTCATTTTTTAATGACTGGACTTCACTATTATACTCTTTTTTCCTTTTTAGGAACATTTTGACGAACTTCGAGTCATCTAACCCAGCTGTCTATATTGTATGTTATCTCCTCTTACAATCATTGCATGTTCATTTCGTTTTAGTATTAGATATTTCCCCCTACCGCGTATGCGGACACGCCGAACACCGACTTTTCCTCTTTTTTTGTTTATGTGGTGCGGATTGGGACCGCACTTGTGGTGCTTTGGGCGACGGGGTTATATTTCGTATTTTTCATTTTTGCTCTAAGTGTTCGTTCTCCACATTTCTTTGTTGAATTTCACCATACGGTGCAATTTCGTGGCCATTCAGATATTCACAAAGCTGGCAATGAGCGTATTGCCAGTAAAATACGGTAACTGTTCGGCGGCGGTGAAATCCCCCATAGAGAAGCAATGGTTAATCTATTCACAGACACCGAACAGCAGAGAAATGTCAGTGAAATGCCCTGATTTTCAGTGGTTTCATTCCGCAGGTTTATTCATTCGAATCCCATAAGGGCTTCAATGTAAAAAAAAATTCCCTGTTTTTCTTAAATATTTATTCAACCCTTTATTCTTTTCATTTGCAGCAAAAAGTCTCTTTATTTATTTTTTAGATTTTTTTAGTCATTTTTTGAGCTTTTTTCAGCCAAATTATTTTCCCGGATTATTTCAAAATGGCGTTTTTTTTTCTGTAACAGACCATTTTATTATTATTCACAGAAACTTTTATATTATTTCTAGGCATTTTCACGCAGTGTTTTTTTTAAAAAAACAGTTGCGTCGTTTTTTTCTTACCCCTTTTCGTTGGCTTATCAGCTTTTTCCAGCAGGTGATCAGCGGTCAGTTCAGCGGGTCGCTGTCTTTTTTCAGATCAATTCGGTGGTCTGTTTGGTGCATTCGGCGGATAATCAAGTTAGTTTGGCGGCGGTTTTCCCGATCGATTTGGCAGTTTTGCGTTGGTTTTTCGGATACGTTCAGTGGGTCGATTCACTGCACTTCAGGGACCTTGCGGTGAATGCTGAATTCACCGCAGGGTTGGCGAATTTAGCTCAACGAAGTGCGGCGAACTCTGTTAACGTTTGCTAGTAGTGTATAAAAAAATCTCCATGTCAGACCGAGGGAGGTGGGAATTACAGTACGAAGCACATTGAAGACATGTACCTTCCCATTCCAAACCTCATTTAAACCTTGGATCACACAGACATTACTCATAGGACATGATTCTCTAAACGGCGATACTCTCGCATACAGCATTTTGCGATATCTTGCAGGTGTCACACCATAAGAATTTCACAAAATCCATTAATCGGTAAGACCGCCCAATGGATTTTCCAGAAACCACCTGTTCCGGGTAAAGGAACTCGCACAAACGGCCTGTGCAAGCTTCTATACCTGGCGGTGAAAATCGTTGGCGGCAGAACCCCCACATGAGAAAACTGTTAAGAGAAAAGTGTAAAAACAAATAAATAAAATGATGAAAAAACTCCATATGACCCCTTTTGGCAACATTGCACTATTTTAACATTTTCAGGGTAATTCAAAGAGATTTGTAAAGTCACTGCACGTTCGGTGACTTTTCGTTCTCTTCAATTCGGTTCCTTTTGCCAATCTCATTTCAGCTACCCTGCGGTGTATTCAGCAAACAGCACAGGGCCCCCGAATTGAAGGGAAAGGTCGCCGCAAACCCGCCGAAAACTAACAGCAAAACCTGGCGAATGCACGCCGAAAACCCGCAAAAACATCTGGATTAACTTGCCGAAAACCACAGAAAAACCCGAGCAGGAGTTGATTACACGCAGCAAAGCCGCCGGAAAAAGCCGACAACCGCAGACGAATGCAGTGAATAAATTAGAAAAAAAAAACACACTTTAATGTTTGAAAAGTGAAACGCTGTTTGCAAAGAAACTACTGAGCGAAAATGTCTGAAATTTACATATGAGGTCCAGGGAATGATAATAAAGAGGGCTGTTACAGAAAAAATAAGTAAAAAAAAAAGCAAAACAGGAAAATGCTTAAAATATCCTAAAAAAAATCTATAAATAAAGAGACTTTTTACTGCAGAATTTTATAATGAACGGTTTATTAGATATTGAATTAAAACGGGAATATTTTTAACATTGAAGCCTATGGGATTCTCCTGAATAAACCTGCCGAATTAAACCCCCGAATGGCAGGGCATTTCGGGAACCTTTCACTGCTGGTTTGTGTTCTCTGAATAGCCGAAGCAGTGCTTTTTCATGGGGATTTCACTGCCCTCGAACAGGCACCGAACTGGCACCGTATGTGCAGGCAATTCGCCAGGATTTGGCGAATTGCCTGCTCTCTGGATAGCCGAATGGCCAGGAAAGGTAACCGAACGCTGATTTTCCGTGTTCGGTTCCCTTCCTCCAACCATTCGGATCGCTTTGAATAACCCTGTTTGTTTTAAATATTGCAGATGGTGACATATCAGGACCTCGCCACATTCAAGTTTGTGAAGCTCAAAAAAGGGAAAACTCATTGTCTGCCTGACGCAACGTTTAGGGAATAGAGTGCGCTCACGAGTTATGATATCTTGCTGAAACACACCACCAAACCACGTGTGTGTGTGTGTACTATATATGTCTTTTTTGGCTTCACAGAAACTCAATAAATTGATAGGTCTGTATGTACAGATCTTAATAGGGCATTAACCCCCCCATCCAAATAAAATTTAAATGGGCAGCCCCTCACCCTTAACCTAAATATAATAATAAAAACCCTAAAATGAATAAATTGGCCAAAACCCTGCTACCCCTCATCCAGCATAAATCTTTATATAAATCCCGCTAAAATATGTTAAATTGACATTAAAACCCTGTTAGTAATTAATAATTACCATCCAGCGAGTGGCGATGCCAGGGAGGTCCTTCCATATCAGGGTCTTCCTCAGCAATGAGCCGCATTGGCTTCATCATGCAGGGATAATGGGGAAGGCACTGGGACACAAGAGGGTGTGGGGATGCCCCCTCTGAGGTGGCTGAAGGGGCACGGTTTCTGAGGTGGCTGAAGGGGCACGGGGTTGAGGTGGCTGAAGGGACACGTGGGCTGAGGTGGCTGAAGGGACACGGGGCTGAGGTGTCTGAAGGGGCACGGGCTGAGGTGGCTGAACGGGCACAGCGACTGGGGTGGCTGAAGAGGCTGAGGTGGCTGAAAGTTTTGCATATTAAGGGACGAGGACAAACAAAATGGAGCAAATATAAAAGGGGAGAAGCAGAAATAAAAAATAACATTAAAGGAGAGTAAAAGTAATAAGATATTATGGATTCAGGGAGAGGCAGTGCAGTATATATAGTTATAATAAAACCCCTGCCCGCTCCGCCTGTTCACACCCTATAGGAAAGCGCTGCACACGCCTATGGCCTGCTGAACCATTCAGCCTCTCTATATACCTGTACAGGGACAGGAAATAGCCACGCCCTACCTCCTCCTGAGGTAACCTTCAACAACAAAAAACTTTATTGCTGCATTCTGACAGACACAGAGGAGGAGGAGAGAGGGGCGGCTCCCCCCATGTCACTCAGTACATTACAGGTATACGGTGCAGGCTGTGATTTAAAATAAATCTCAAGTTAAAGCCTGGGAAGAAATAAAATACGGAGCCAGGTAATTTTCACCTACATTTTATTACAAGAACGATTTAAAACTAAAGTTACTCCAAATAATGAGAATCTTTTAATCTTTATAATTACACATATATTTAACGCCTGGCCGTGTTTTTTGTCTCCCTCACACTGGGATCATGCACCATATTGGACGCCTTATTATTGTGCCACATCCTTTGTAATTTACCGCACAAACAGGGTTATTTAAAGAGATCCGAAAGGCTGCCGAAAGGTAACTGAACGCTGAAAATCAGCGTTCGGTTACCTTTCTTGGCCATACGGCTATTCAGAGAGCAAGCAGGTCGCCAAATGTTGGCGAATTTCCTGCACATTCGGTGCCTGTTCGAGGGCAGTGAAATCCCCATAGAGAAGCAATGCTTCATCTATTCAGAGAGCAAAAAACCAGAACTGAAAAGTTGCCGAATTGCCCTGCCATTCGGGGGTTTAATTCGGCAAGTTTATTCAGGCGAATCCCATAGGTTTCAATGTTAAAAATATTCCCATTTTAATGCAATATCTAATAAACCGTTCATTATAATATTCTGCAGTAAAAAGTCTATTTATTTATGGATTTCTTAGGATATTTTAAGCATTTTTCTGGATTTTCTTTTTTTTATTTAAAAAATCTGATTTTTTTATTTATTTATTTATTTTTAACCTGTCTTCTTTTCTCTGTATCAGCCCTTTTTATTATCATTCATTGGGTCATATGTAAATTTCAGACATTTTCGCTCAGTAGTTTCTTTGCAAACAGCGTTTCACTTTTCAAACATTCAAGCGTACTGTTTTTTTATTTCTTGCACTCCATTTGTCTGCGGTGTCGGCTTTTTCCAGCGGCTGTGATCGGCTCCTGCTCGGGTTTTTCCAGCGTGTTCGGCGGGGTTAATCCAGATGTTTTTGCAGGTTTTGGTGTGCCTTCGCCAGGTTTTGCGGCGAGTTTTCCCTGCATTACTGCGGCCCTGTGGTGCTTGCTGAATACACCGAAGGGTCGCCGAAATGGGATCCTCAAATCGCGCCGAATTGAAGAGAACGAAAAGTTACCGAACGTGCAGTGACTTTTTGATTCTCTTTGAATAACCCTGAAAGTGTCCCTGTGGACTGGTTTACATGGCACAACCGTGACTGCTCAGGCAAGAAGGGGTCTGCAATCAGTGGTCTTCAATAGGAAAGCCCTCAACGTGGCCATTACAGATAAACTTGTGACTCGTCCTGTTCTGGAGGCTGGAAACCAGTTACATACACTGCGTGTGATGGAGATTGATCATATAAATGACTATCTAATAAAGGTTAAAGGCACAGCTTCTTCTCCAGAGAGGGGCAATAAGGAGTAACACGCTCAACACTCTGACCCTGAGGGGGTTAAATGACATGAATCGCCTCCAGTGGATTATCCAGCCTGTTAATGATTTGGCTATGATGGGTAGACATCCATTTATTTTATATAGGTCCTAGCAAGCCCCTCAAAATGATGAACACGGATACGAATACGACTGAAAACATAACAGAAGAACGCTAGGGATAAGAGAAGTCCTAATACTTGCTGGGAAGAGAAGGGAAAGAAAATATTATCTGTTTTAAACATATTTACTTCTTATTATTATTCTTTATTTATAAAGCGCCAGCATATTCCGCAGCACTTTTATTATTTATTAGAATTATTAACTATTAAATGGTAATAATCTAAATATATATCAAACAGGTGGAGACGCTCCAAGGGTCTCGTGAAATAATTATAAATCTACAATGATGCCAACACGAGATCAATTAAAAATTCACTTTTATTTATTAATCCATATAAAAATATACATATACACACAATATGTGCTTCTCTTTGTTAAAATATTATACAATGTGCTACATGTGACATACAATCTAAAAAAAAAAAAACGTGACAGTCATGTCTGCATGTTCACCAGTAGAGGGGATTCTCACACGTTATAATGTCTGCGTGTTCACCAGTAGAGGGGATTCTCACGCGTTATAATGTCTGCGTGTTCACCAGTAGAGGGGATTCTCACGCGTTATAATGTCTGCGTGTTCACCAGTAGAGGGGATTCTCACACGTTATAATGTCTGTGTGTTCACCAGTAGAGGGGATTCTCACGCGTTATAATGTCTGTGTGTTCACCAGTAGAGGGGATTCTCACGCGTTATAATGTCTGTGTTTCACCAGTAGAGGGGATTCTCACGCGTTATAATGTCTGCGTGTTCACCAGTAGAGGGGATTCTCACGCGTTATAATGTCTGCGTGTTCACCAGTAGAGGGGATTCTCACACGTTATAATGTCTGCGTGTTCACCAGTAGAGGGATTCTCACGCGTTATAATGTCTGCGTGTTCACCAGTAGAGGAGATTCTCACGCGTTATAATGTCTGCGTGTTCACCAGTAGAGGGGATTCTCACACGTTATAATGTCTGCGTGTTCACCAGTAGAGGGGATTCTCACACGTTATAATGTCTGCGTGTTCACTAGTAGAGGGGATTCTCACACGTTATAATGTCGGTGTGTTCACCAGTAGAGGGGATTCTCACGCGTTATAATGTCTGCGTGTTCACCAGTAGAGGAGATTCTCACGCGTTATAATGTCTGCGTGTTCACCAGTAGCGGGGATTCTCACACGTTATAATGTCTGCGTGTTCACCAGTAGAGGGGATTCTCACACGTTATAATGTCTGCGTGTTCACCAGTAGAGGGGATTCTCACGCGTTATAATGTCTGCGCGTTCACCAGTAGAGGGGATTCTCACGCGTTATAATGTCTGCGTGTTCACCAGTAGAGGGGATTCTCACACGTTATAATGTCTGCGTGTTCACCAGTAGAGGGGATTCTCACACGTTATAATGTCTGCGTGTTCACCAGTAGAGGGGATTCTCACGCGTTATAATGTCTGCGCGTTCACCAGTAGAGGGGATTCTCACGTGTTATAATGTCTGCGTGTTCACCAGTAGAGGGGATTCTCACGCGTTATAATGTCTGCGTGTTCACCAGTAGATGGGATTCTCACACGTTATAATGTCTGCGTGTTCACCAGTAGAGGGGATTCTCACGCGTTATAATGTCTGCGTGTTCACCAGTAGAGGAGATTCTCACGCGTTATAATGTCTGCGTGTTCACCAGTAGATGGGATTCTCACACGTTATAATGTCTGCGTGTTCACCAGTAGAGGGGATTCTCACGCGTTATAATGTCTGCGTGTTCACCAGTAGAGGAGATTCTCACGCGTTATAATGTCTGCGTGTTCACCAGTAGAGGAGATTCTCACGCGTTATAATGTCTGCGTGTTCACCAGTAGAGGGGATTCTCACACGTTATAATGTCTGCGTGTTCACCAGTAGAGGGGATTCTCACGCGTTATAATGTCTGCGTGTTCACCAGTAGAGGAGATTCTCACGCGTTATAATGTCTGCGTGTTCACCAGTAGAGGGGATTCTCACACGTTATAATGTCTGCGTGTTCACCAGTAGAGGGGATTCTCACACGTTATAATGTCTGCGTGTTCACCAGTAGAGGGGATTCTCACACGTTATAATGTCGGTGTGTTCACCAGTAGAGGGGATTCTCACGCGTTATAATGTCTGCGTGTTCACCAGTAGAGGAGATTCTCACGCGTTATAATGTCTGCGTGTTCACCAGTAGCGGGGATTCTCACACGTTATAATGTCTGCGTGTTCACCAGTAGAGGGGATTCTCACACGTTATAATGTCTGCGTGTTCACCAGTAGAGGGGATTCTCACGCGTTATAATGTCTGCGCGTTCACCAGTAGAGGGGATTCTCACGCGTTATAATGTCTGCGTGTTCACCAGTAGAGGGGATTCTCACACGTTATAATGTCTGCGTGTTCACCAGTAGAGGGGATTCTCACACGTTATAATGTCTGCGTGTTCACCAGTAGAGGGGATTCTCACGCGTTATAATGTCTGCGCGTTCACCAGTAGAGGGGATTCTCACGTGTTATAATGTCTGCGTGTTCACCAGTAGAGGGGATTCTCACGCGTTATAATGTCTGCGTGTTCACCAGTAGATGGGATTCTCACACGTTATAATGTCTGCGTGTTCACCAGTAGAGGGGATTCTCACGCGTTATAATGTCTGCGTGTTCACCAGTAGAGGAGATTCTCACGCGTTATAATGTCTGCGTGTTCACCAGTAGAGGAGATTCTCACGCGTTATAATGTCTGCGTGTTCACCAGTAGAGGGGATTCTCACACGTTATAATGTCTGCGTGTTCACCAGTAGAGGGGATTCTCACGCGTTATAATGTCTGCGTGTTCACCAGTAGAGGGGATTCTCACGTGTTATAATGTCTGGGTGTTCACCAGAATAGGGGATTCTCACACGTTATAATGTCTGCGTGTTCACCAGTAGAGGGGATTCTCACACGTTATAATGTCTGCGTGTTCACCAGTAGAGGGGATTCTCACACGTTTTAATGTCTGCGTGTTCACCAGTAGAGGGGATTCTCACACGTTATAATGTCTGCGTGTTCACCAGTAGAGGGGATTCTCACGCGTTATAATGTCTGCGTGTTCACCAGTAGAGGGGATTCTCACGTGTTATAATGTCTGCGTGTTCACCAGTAGAGGGGATTCTCACGAGTTATAATGTCTGCGTGTTCACCAGTAGAGGGGATTCTCACACGTTATAATGTCTGCGTGTTCACCAGTAGAGGGGATTATCACACGTTATAATGTCTGCGTGTTCACCAGTAGAGGGGATTCTCACGTGTTATAATGTCTGGGTGTTCACCAGAATAGGGGATTCTCACACGTTATAATGTCTGCGTGTTCACCAGTAGAGGGGATTCTCACACGTTATAATGTCTGCGTGTTCACCAGTAGAGGGGATTCTCACACGTTTTAATGTCTGCGTGTTCACCAGTAGAGGGGATTCTCACACGTTATAATGTCTGCGTGTTCACCAGTAGAGGGGATTCTCACGCGTTATAATGTCTGCGTGTTCACCAGTAGAGGGGATTCTCACGTGTTATAATGTCTGCGTGTTCACCAGTAGAGGGGATTCTCACGAGTTATAATGTCTGCGTGTTCACCAGTAGAGGGGATTCTCACACGTTATAATGTCTGCGTGTTCACCAGTAGAGGGGATTCTCACACGTTATAATGTCTGCGTGTTCACCAGTAGAGGGGATTCTCACACGTTATAATGTCTGCGTGTTCACCAGTAGAGGGGATTCTCACACGTTATAATGTCTGCGTGTTCACCAGTAGAGGGGATTCTCACGCGTTATAATGTCTGCGTGTTCACCAGTAGAGTGGATTCTCACGCGTTATAATGTCTGCGTGTTCACCAGTAGAGGGGATTCTCACACGTTATAATGTCTGCGTGTTCACCAGTAGAGGGGATTCTCACACGTTATAATGTCTGCGTGTTCACCAGTAGAGGGGATTCTCACGCGTTATAATGTCTGCGTGTTCACCAGTAGAGGGGATTCTCACACGTTATAATGTCTGCGTGTTCACCAGTAGAGGGGATTCTCACACGTTATAATGTCTGCATGTTCACCAGTAGAGGGGATTCTCACGCGTTATAATGTCTGCGTGTTCACCAGTAGAGGGGATTCTCACACGTTATAATGTCTGCGTGTTCACCAGTAGAGGGGATTCTCACACGTTATAATGTCTGCGTGTTCACCAGTAGAGGGGATTCTCACGCGTTATAATGTCTGCGTGTTCACCAGTAGAGGGGATTCTCACGCGTTATAATGTCTGCGTGTTCACCAGTAGAGGGGATTCTCACGCGTTATAATGTCTGCGTGTTCACCAGTAGAGGGGATTCTCACACATTATAATGTCTGCGTGTTCACCAGTAGAGGGGATTCTCACGCGTTATAATGTCTGTGTGTTCACCAGTAGAGGGGATTCTCACACGTTATAATGTCTGCGTGTTCACCAGTAGAGGGGATTCTCACGTTATAATGTCTGTGTGTTCACCAGTAGAGGTGATTCTCACGCGTTATAATGTCTGCGCGTTCACCAGTAGAGGGGATTCTCACACGTTATAATGTCTGCGTGTTCACCAGTAGAGGGGATTCTCACGCGTTATAATGTCTGCGCGTTCACCAGTAGAGGGGATTCTCACACGTTATAATGTCTGCGTGTTCACCAGTAGAGGGGATTCTCACGCGTTATAATGTCTGCGTGTTCACCAGTAGAGGGGATTCTCACACGTTATAATGTCTGCGTGTTCACCAGTAGAGGGGATTCTCACACGTTATAATGTCTGCGTGTTCACCAGTAGAGGGGATTCTCACACGTTATAATGTCTGCGTGTTCTCAGTTTTTCTTTGTGTTTTTTCAGGTTTATTTCATGTTTTCTCTGTTACACAGGCATATAACGTATTGCTTTCGCCAAGAATGAAGCTGGAAAACATGTAAGATCACATTAACATTGTAAAGATTCCGCTGTCACCTAATTCATGCAGCGTGATGATGTCATAATCATAAATATCACATTGTATCAGAACACGTCTGTGTAAATATGAGACGCAGATCTGATCCATCTCCGATATCACACAGACATGTCGTTGTCCCTATCCCCCCCCAGTCTCAGTTCCTTCCAGATACTCGGCTCCCTCCTTCCCTTTGCGTTACTCTCCCTGGTTGGTGACATTTGAGGTCTGAAGTAAGTGCTGGAAGGGGATGAAAAATGCTTCTTCTGGCAGAAAAACTCACATTGACTCCCTGCTAAAAACCATGGATTTTCCAACAGGTTCATTAAACCAGAATTAAAGAGACATTTCTATTAAAAACACAGTTTCCTTTTTATTGCTCTTAAGAAATTGATCACGTCCTGCTGAATTACGCAGCACCATGGGATTTGCACACTTTACATACACAGGTTTGGTAGCGCCTACACAGAGCGATGGATTGGAGAGGCGTGCATGTACAAATCCGATCCATTGGCTGCCTTAATGAGATCACTCACTTTCGTGGGCGTCTCAGAGGATGACGTCACACTCTCTTTGTGTACCCATGTCACTAGTGACAGATCTGGTGAAATTCAATTTCCCCATCTGCTGGTAACGCTGGGTGGAATGAAGGAAACTCCCCCACTTCTCTTTAGCATTTCTGCCAGGTCGGGGGAGCTGGGGGGGGGGCAGCACTCCACACATCCTGAGTGTCACTTTTTAAAGAAAATGAACTGGTTAGGATGAATAGAGAGTCCCTGTAATATGACGGTGACTGAAAATCTGCTTTTTCAGGCTCTTTTTATAAACAGGACAATATTTTGGTTTTCGATTATGGCCGAATCCGTTTGAATGAATCACTCGATATTTTGATGAAAGTATTGGTCAAAACTCAGATATTATTTTTTGAAATTAAAGCGAGCCACGAAAACAAAATAACGATCAGAAATAACGCAATGTGTAACGCTAAAATGCTAGTAGTGTTATTTTTTATCCACATTCACTTTAATACTGTACTACAGAAGCACAATTATGTGTTGCCATGGTATATCTAATGGACTCACCTCTCACATGTAGCGGTTCGGTTCTTCTCTCTATCGCCCCCTCCAGGCTGGGATGCTCCACTCTGCAGATAAATACTGCTCCATCATCCGACTCATATGATGGAATGAAATCCAGACGCGCCGTACAGCTGTATGTGTGATCCGGCTGCTTCTCATATGTGAGATCTGGGATCTTGTAGCGAGGATCAGATTTAACATTAACCCATTCATTCCTTTCCTTCTTCTTTAACCAGGTCACAGTCAGAGCGTCGGGGAAATATCCAGAGATTTTACACTGCAGTTTGGATTCTGTGTCGTCACGTAGAGCTCCTATTTCTATCTCACCGAGGACGGGACGCCAGGGAAAATCTGTAACATACAATATAAAGGACAGAAAACTGAAAAAACAATGTATCAATAATATACAGATATGAAGAAACTGTTATAGTCAGATTAATTCCACTCTCTGGAGCATCAGCAGCAAATAACAATGATTATCATTAGGATTTATAGAGCACTGAGAGTTTAAACTAAAGACTGAAATTAAACAACAAATAAATGTACAAACTGTCTTACAGGACGAACACATGAGGTGTAACGGCTCTGATCAGAGGAGCTTACAATCCAGAGGGCTCTGAATAACTAATGCATATCTCTAGATATCCAGAATATCTTGGTGCGTCCCCTGTGAGACACAGACCTGTTCCTGCTCCCAAAAAACCTGCCGAATGATGGATCCATCTACAGATAACACTGCACTGACAGACCAGGTTCAGGATTGTGATGTAAGACACCGTGTAATCCCATGTCGCTCATTTGCGTTTCTGTCATTTTAACTAAAGCAGCATAAATCAGCACCGAGCTGACATACGCAGTCACATCCTGCCAAACCTGACCAAATCGTATACCGCACAAAGTCAGGCTGGTGAGTACAAAGGGGTCCAGCCAGGAGGTTAATCGGGGATATTAGGCCCCCAAGACCTCTCCTTAGAGACCCCATTGGTCACAAGAAAACACTCATGGAC
Source organism: Leptobrachium leishanense (assembly GCA_009667805.1). Lineage (NCBI taxonomy): Eukaryota > Metazoa > Chordata > Amphibia > Anura > Megophryidae > Leptobrachium > Leptobrachium leishanense. Next base: position 118,471 of record RXON01004981.1, read on the forward strand.
CCTACCAATGGCACTATGCAGCCAGACAGGTAAAGAGCCCGGTGTCTACTTCAAGACCATGGTTTGTCCACAGATAGATCTATCCTGACAGTTGCCATTATCAACATTTCTTAGAAGCTTTCCCCGGAGTCAGTTTACGCGTCTTATAAAGGAATTACAAGGAGAATTTAGAGGAAAAAGCAGGGATTATTAAACAAATTGTTTTCTAGTAACTTTTATCAAACAAACAGACTAGAAAAGGTCATTATATCTATATGTGGTATACGAGGGACGAACCTATAAAACCAAGAGGAGGGAGGAAGCAACCCCCAAATAATTCATTCCAGGGGGCCTTTGTTACACAATATAACATCCTGATCCAACACCATCAAATTAAACAAATCTTACATAAACAGTTTTTTGCTGCTGAATGATCTGATTTTGGGTAGGGAGTTTCCCAATAGTTATATAGGGTTATTCAAAGAGAATCGAAAAGTCACCGCACGTTCGGTGACTTTTCGTTCTCTTCAATTCGATGCTATTCGGCGATCCCATTTTGGCGACCTTGCGGTGTATTCAGCAAACACCACAGGGCCGTCGTAGTGCAGGAAAAAGCCGCCGCAAACCCGACGAACGCTCACCGCAAAACCCGACGAACCCTCACTGCAAAACGAGGATGAACGCACACAGAAATCCGCAAAAACATCTGGAATAACCCCAAACATGCCGGAGAAACCCGAGCAGCCGCCAATCACAGCGCAGAGCAGCCTCCAGAAAAACCCGACACCGCAGACGAATGGAGTGAGAAAAAAAAAAAAACAGTACGTTTGAATGTTTAAAAAGTGAAATTCTGTTTGCAAAGAAACTACTGAACAAAAATGGCTGAAATTTACATATAAAATCAAATGAATGATAATAAAAAGGGCTGTAACAGAAAAAAGAAAAAAACATTTAAAAAAAAAAAAAGGGAAAAAAAAAATGAAAACAAAATTCCCAAAAATGCCTAAAAGATCCTAAAAAATCTATTAAGAGACATTTTACTGGAGAATATTATAATCAACGGTTTATTAGATATTGAATTAAAACGGAAATATTTTTAACATTGAAGCCTATGGGATTCGATCGAATAAATCTGTCGAATGAAACCACTGAACAGCAGGGCAATTCGGCAACTTTTCACTGCTGGTTTGTCTTCTCTGAATAGACGAAGCAGTGCTTCTCTATGGGGATTCACTTCCCTTGAACAGGCACCGAACAGGCACTGAATGTGCAGGCAATTCGCCAGGATTTGACAAACTGCCTGCTCTCTGAATAGCCGAATGGCCACGAAAGGTAACCGTACCCTTAATTTCACTGATCAGTTACCTTTCGCCAGTAATTCGGATCTCTTTGAATAACCCTGTTATCCCAGTTATCTATAGGAAGAATAAAAATATGTGTTGGTCCTGATTGTTCTGGGAAAAAACATGCTACCTCAGGGAGAGCTGTGGTATCCCCATATTTCTCCTGCTGTAGTTTTTGGAAGGTTTACCAAGGGGAGGAGTCTCATTAAGGCTATCCTCCTTCATTAACATTTTTCTAAGGAGAATGTTGATATTTCTTCATTTATTAATTGTAACACATAATTTATGCTCTGTCTTCTACAATTTGTATGTGGCCAACAATATGTAGGCCCACCACTAGACACTAACAGGTTTGTATTCTTGAGCAACTCAATGTTTGGAGAAGGTCTACTACCTTTACGTTGCTCTCCATTGCAGGACATGTGTTAGGCTGCTTACCAGATCTAGCGAGGGGTCCTTTTCCCTACCCAATTGCCCCTCCAGCTTGGAGAAGGACTCGGTTCCCAGTCCCAGGCAGTGACGTGCGGTGAGGTCAGTGGCTGGTGAGGCACTGGTTAGTATCAGAGCCAGATATACAAATGCAAACAGCCAAAAAACATTCTAGCTCCCAAAGAGGAGGCTTCAGGCATTTAGTACATCAGAAGGACAGACACTGAGAGTAAGGACTGACTGGAAGTCGATTCTGTTCCCACAGACCTTTATACAGAACAATTATTTTACAATATGCCTTCTAAATTGCATTGGCAAAGACTTCTTAAATGAAAATCTACAGTCCTGGGTCCTTGTACCTGGACTTGTTTTCATACAGGGTTATTCAGAGAGAGGTGAAAAGCAGGAGAATGACTGGAGAATGGAAAATTTTAGGTCAAAATAGCCAAACCAGAAAAATTTCTCCTTTCATGATCTGCATATTTTGACCTAGAATTTTCCATTCTCCAGTCATTCGCCTGCTTTTCACCGCTCTCTGAATAACCCTGATACAGGGCTATTCAGAAAGAGGTGAAAACCTTGAGAATGACTGGAGAAGTGAACATTCTAGGTCAAAATAGTCAAACCAGAAAAATTCTCCCATTTATCTCACTTTCCAAATTGCGCTGTTCATTTTCCTGCCAATTCAAGGTTTTCACCTCTCTGAATAACCCTGATTTTTTTTTAATGAGGCTAAAATGTTAAGCCAACGCTTGCCCCTGGCAAAAAAAAAAAAAGAAAAAAAAAAAGTGAAAGAAAGAGTGTGTAGAGAGACTGGTACAGTAAGAACACACACACACACACCGCTCTATATGCTGCCCCTATAACAAAAGTATTAAGAGGAGCCTGG
>RXON01004982.1:0-13814 GCA_009667805.1 Leptobrachium leishanense
GGTCTCTTAACACAGACAGGCTCCCTCTCAGGCCAGGGTGCTCTGCTCTAGAATGATTGCAGTTGTATTATTATTATTATTATTATTCTTTATTTATAAAGCGCCAGCATATTCTGCAGCGCTGTACAATAAGCACAGTATAGACAGGGTTACAATACATTGAACAACATTTGACAAACAGTACAGGAGGAGATGAGGGCCCTATTCCCGTAGGAACTCACAATCTAGGAGGGTTGGGGTTGGAAACAGGAGGAGAGGACTGTAAGGTGAGAGTGATTGATGGTTGCGTCAGTGAGTTGGGTGGTAGGCTTCCCTAAATAGGAACGTTTTAAGGGAGCGTTTGAAGGAAGAGAAGTTAGGGGAAAGTCTGACAGTACGAGGGAGAGCGTTCCAGAGAGTGGGGGCTGCGCGTGAGAAATCCTGCAGTCTATCATGGGAAGAGGTGATGCGGGGAGAAGCTAGTCGCAGGTCACTGTTTGACCTTAGGGAGCGGGCCGGGGTGTATTTGGTGATTAGTGAGGACAGGTAGTGGGGAGCTGAGTTAGTGAGGGTTTTGTAGGTAAGGATAAGGATTTTGAACTTATTTCTGCAGTGGATGGGGAGCCAGTGAAGGGACTCGCAGAGACAGAGCGGCGGGTGAGGTGAATTAGCCTGGCGGAGGCATTCAGGATGGATTGTAGGGGGGAGAGGCGGGACAGAGGGAGGCCAGATAAGCGATTATTGCAATAGTCGAGTCGGGAGATTACCAGGGCGTGTATGTGTTGTTTTGTGGTGTGACAGCGGTAAGAAATGGCCGAATTCTGGAAATATATTACGCAGTTGGTATCGGCAGGAGGAGGAAAGAGACTTGATGTGGGGGATGAAGGAAAGAGCAGAGTCAGGTGTAACTCCAAGGCAGCGAACTTGGTTTGATGGGGAGAATGGTGATACCCTCCACCGAATAGAGAAGTCAGGAGGTGGGGAGGCATTGGAGGGAGGAATAAGTAGGAGTTCAGTCTTTGACATGTTGATCTTTAGGTGGTGGGAGGCCATCCAGGAGGAGATGCCAGATAAACAGTCACTGACTTTTGAAAGGACAGGGGGAGAGAGATCAGGGGTAGAGGGGTAGATCTGAGTGTCATCAGCGTAGAGGTGGTAATTGAAGCCAAAGCTGTTGATGATTTTGCCCAGGAGGTAGGTGTAGATGGAAAAGAGCAGAGGACCAAGGACAGAGCCTTGAGGTACACCAACAGATAGAGGCAATGAAGAGGAGGAGTTACCAGCAAAGGACACACAGAAGGACCTGTTGGATAAATAGGATTCGACCCAAGCGAGTGCAGTGTCACCGAGACCCAGAGAGTTGAGGGTCTGTAGAAGGAGGGGGTGGTCAACAGTGTCAAAAGCAGCCGAGAGGTCGAGCAGGATGAGAATAGAATAGTGGCCGTGTTTTTTAGCAGTTAGGAGGTCGTTGGTGACTTTGGTGAGGGCAGTTTCAGTTGAGTGTAGGGGACGGAAGCCAGATTGCAGGGGGTCAAGTAGGGAATTGGAGGACAGGAAGAGGGAGAGGCGGTTGAAGACTAGTTTTTCTAAGAGCTTTGATGTGAAGGGAAGCAGGGATACAGGGCGGTAGTTGGATGGAGAGTTGGGATCGAGGGATGGTTTCTTTAGTAAAGGGGTAACTAGCGCGTGTTTGAAGGCGGATGGAAAGGAGCCAGTGGAGAGAGAAAGGTTGAAGGTGTGTGTGTGTGTGTGTGTGAGAGCAGGGGTGAGGGAGGAGGGGAGGAATTAGATGTGAGGGAATGGGGTTGAGCAGGCACGTGGTGAGATGTGAGGAGGACAATAAGGAATTGACTTCCTCTTCAGTGGCTGGGAGGAAGCGGCAGAGGGGACCTCTGGGAGTGGAGGTGGCAGATAACTATCTTGTGTTGGGATGTTGCTTCTGATGTTTAGAGTTTTACTGAGGAAGTAGTCTGCCGGTCTTGAGCGCTGAAGGCAGCTGTGGGGGAGGTGCAGGTGGGTAGAGGAGGGTGTTGAAGGTGGACCAGAGCCGTTTAGGGTTGGAGGACAGCGTAGATATAAGAGATGAGAAGAAGGATTGTTTGGCCAAGTGTAGGGCAGAGGTGTATGACCGGAGAATAAACTTGAAGTGAACAAAATCAGCTTCAGAGTGGGATTTCCTCCAGGCGCTCTGTAGTGCGGGAGCATCTTTGCAGGTAGTGTGTCTGGAGGGTGTGCCAGGGCTGAAGCTGGCGGCGTGGGGCCTTACAGAGTCGAAGAGGAGCAAGAGTGTCTAGAGCAGAGATAAGCGTGGTGTTGTAGTGATTAGTGGCAGCATCAGGGCAGGTGAAGGATGAGGTATGAGGGAGGTGGTGAAGTAGGTTGGAGAATTGATGGGGGTCCACAGCATGTAGATTTCTGCGTGTGTGTGTGTGTGTGTGTGTGTGGTGTGGGGGAGCAGGGTGTTTAGGAAGTCCAGATAGGTTGAAAGAGAGAAGGTGGTGGTCAGAGATGGGGAAAGGGCGACAGTTGAACTCAGAAATGGAGCAGAGGTTGGAAAAGAGAAGGTCAATAGCGTGACCATCGCGGTGGGTAGGGAGGAGGGAGGATTGTGTGAGTCCAAGGGAGGACGTGAGTGAAAGAAGTTTGGAGGCAGCAGGGGCGGAAGGATCCTCAATGGGAATGTTGAAGTCCCCGAGAATTAGGCATGGAAGATTAGAAGACAGGAAGTGAGAAAGCCAGGTAGCAAAGTGGTCAAAGAACTGGGAGGTTGGTCCCGGTGAGCGGTAGATGACTGCCACCCTGAGAGCCAGAGGAGAGAACAGGCAGATGCAGTGTGTCTCGAAGGAGGAGGAGGAGAAGGATGGGGGTGGAGGGAGATGCTGGTAGGTACAGGTGGGAGAGAGCAGGATTCTGACCCCGCCACCATTTCTCTCACCCGGTCTGGGGGTATGGCTCAAGTGTAGACCTCCATGTGAGAGAGCAGCAACGGATGCCGTGTCAGAGGGAGTTAGCCAGGTTTCAGTTAAAGCTAGGAGGTTGAAGGAGTTTGAAAGAAGAGGTCATGGACGGCTGTGAGTTTGTTGCACACAGAGCGAGCGTTCCAGAGGGCGCAGGAGAAAGAGGACAGGCGCTGAGGGATTATGGGAATGAGGTTGCTGGGCTTGCAGGGAGGTGATTTATGTGCGATGGAGATAGGATGAGAGTGAAGTATTGGATGTGTTGTGGGGCCAGGGTTAGGGGATATGTCACCTGAATAGAGTAACAGCAGGAGGGTGAGAAAGAGAAGGTGGGAATGGGATTTGTGGGAGTGATTGGCAGCACGAGCGTTAGAGGGAGACCATGTTCTGAGGAAACAAAGAGTTGTAACGAAGTATGAAGCCATCGGCCACTCGTCTTCTTTACTAGCGATTTTTAGATGGCCGGTGGAGGCGAGTGAGGTGAAATATTGGCTTAAACCGAGCGTGCTCTCTAGCCGTGATGGATCCCACCTCTCCCGAATACGGGAGTTCCTGAAGTGTTTGCAAGCATCAGGGAGACCGCAATCACTTCAGCGAGACTACTGGAATTTCCAGTAGCCTTGGGATCCAGAGCAAGTCAAGGGGTTTTTTTTTTTTTGGTTTTTTTTTACACGCGATGCAGATGTCTCGACTATAACGCGACCCCTACAATTTTAAGGTAAATTTTTGTCACCAAAATCTAGCGGTATACTCGAGTATCTACAGTACACATAAATGATAACACACAGAACAATGGAAGAGGAGCATGCTCAAGAGTTTACAATCTATAGAGGAGAGGGGTGACACACTAGGTGAGGGTAAATAGCTGAGTATGTGAAGTAGTGGGGGGCTCTGCTGGAAGATGAAACAGAAATGGTACACATGAGGGGTTATGGAGTGAGCAGATGGGCCTCTCTCAGAATAATAAAAATGTAATGCCCACCTTGTATTGGTACCAACAGACACTTCATTCTGCCAGAGCCATAATACCCTGGCACCGCAGAAGGTCCAAACACAAAACCCCTGCAGTATATTAACCTGCTGTTGAGTCCTAAGACTCCAATTAGCAGTCTCCCATACAAACGACCATGTATTGGGCTTAAAAAACCCTGCTTGTTAGCTCTACTTGGCTGCTGTTCGTAACCTGAACATGGACCAGATAATCCTTAAAATATAATCTTTAATGGAAACCTTAAAAAAATAAAATAATATGCAACACATGTGAAACAAAATAAAAGTCGGATTCCAACTTGTGCAAAGTAAAAATATAAGTGGTTCAATTGCCACTGTATAGAATAACAGATGTCCTAATATAAGGGGGCTGAAAGGCGCTGCAAGTGGCTGTAAATATTATGCTAAATGCATTGGGTAGTGTCAAATCATAGGAAGCAGTAATATCTGTATTGCATAATATGAAAGGAATCGGTGCCGTTGGTTTGGCTCAATGTCATTCGACTGTTCAAGATTATAGCTTTATTATGCGCATTAATTCTTGCTCTAACAGTCCTTTATCTCCTAGTCATCCTTGGGGTACTCAATGGTATCTACCAGCTCTGAATATTGCTTATTCGTTAATGTGTGTCATTGTCTCTATTGCTTGTTAATACGCCACCCAGAGGATGCCAGCTGCTCACTGACTAGTATGGTGAGGTCCAGAGCTCCTTTATTAATAGTCAATAGAGCTATTTTGGGTGATTTCAAGATTCATTACTGTTTACACCCATATCACTGTCAGTTGTCTGCCATCATACAGAAAATCATTTCCAAGGTGTGCTTTATATTTTTGGCTTAACATTATTTAGATAGATATATCAATAATTATATCTAAATAATGTCGTGCCAATTTTTTATATTTTTTTATGTTCCCATTAAAGGTTATAGTTTAAGGGTTATCTGGTCCATGTTCAGGTTGCGAGCAGCAGCCAAGTGGACCCTGCAGTATATTGCTGTATTGTAATGTAACTTCCCTTCTGTAGTGAGTGCAGAGTATACTCGTAGTCCGAGTTGGGGGGGGTGCCCCCCTCTGGCCTCCAAGCTTCCCGGCGCCCGCTTCTCTCCCTTCACACGTTGTTTCCCCCATCTGAAAGTCCCACCCGTGCCTAACGTCTGGATTAGCTGTCACTGTCTGGAAGCAGCCTGCTGACCTCACCGGAGCACTGCATGCCAGGAGATTTACAGTAGTTCTACAGTTTCTACACACTTGGGAACCCACCTCTCCCTAATCTGGGAGTTTCAGAAGCATTTGTTGGCGTCAGGGAGCCCGCATTCACTTCAGGGAGACTTGGGATCCCTGTGACATGGACATTTGAAAAAACATCTACATATACAGATTAAGTATTCAATTGGTGGTTTATGTTGATTGTGTCTTTTTGGGGTTTCAGGTGTCCCCCCCCCTCTCTTCTCCATGGCAGCTCTTAAGGGTACAAATTCCCTATAGAATAGATACCATTTAAAAGCCGTATTAGATGGCACTTGTATATACACCTATTTGTAGATTTCTTTGAATATTTGCCAGATTGAGACCATTGTCTTTGAAAACAAAAGGAAAATCCATTAAAATTCCACATTTTCAGTTAATGTATACAGACTAAGTATAGTAAACTGCTAATAAATGGCCTTATCAATTCTTCTGAAAGTGTTAATAACAATTTGTACCTTGCTTCAAAACACGTCTGGAATCAGTTACTACTCCCAATCGTGATCCTATTGAAGTGCATTTAACGGAAGAATAATGGTTAAACACAATCATTTCGCAAACAATTATTCCTCATAGCATAAGAAATCAATTCTTCCTCTTGGTTATTAAAATATAACCTCTTTATTAGAATTTATATAAAACATTGAATATGCAACCTTTAAAAAATGTCCGAAAGCGTTCAGTTAGCAACAATTAGCAGATAGTGTGGTTACCTTACTGTAAGAGCTTTGAGTCTCCTTAGATTGGGACTTGTCTACTTGCCCTGTGTCTATACATCAAAGACACACTTCTTAGCATTCAAAGCACCACAATCTAATGAGACCACAACATTGTGCTTGACGTTTGGCAAAAACATCATGCCACACTGATCACTTCCCTACTAGAACTAGATATCTCAATTGAGGCTTTTAAGCACAACCAATGTTGCCACAAAAATTATTATAGTTTATTGACACATAGTAATTACTCCTCCGCGTCCTGCCGCCTATGCTAAACACAGCTGCCGCCGGAGTGGCCGATTAGGCGTCCGCGAGGCCTTGCAAGTACGAGGCCTTAGGTGGCCGCCTTATTGGCCTAATTAGAGAGCTCCCACTGATTAATGAGAATATGGGTCTTCCCTTTTTTTTTTTTTTTTTTGGTCAGCATTCACCAATGCTAATTCAGCAGGTTTTGCCGATAACTGCTCCAGCAACTACAATCTCAGGAAAATAAGGTGAATTCACTGTATTTTCAGCTAAATGTGCTGAAACCTAAAGTACTGAAATTGCATGCAATTTTGGTGCTTTGTGAATAGACCCTTAAGTAGTGAGCAAGGTTGTGTTAATCAGTTGGTCAATGGTTACATTTCGTTTTTATGAGATTGTTCAAATACAGCATTTTGTAATGTATTCATGAAAGGTCTGGTTAGTGCATGGAAAATATTTTAGCAATGTTCATAGAAAAAAAAATTACATCTTGCAAGCATCCTCTTCCTGGCAGTGTGGTTATGTTCCTTACATATCTATATCAGTGAAATGTCGCTCGCGCGTAATCACGAAATCTCCAGAACCGTAAAGCCTACAAACTTGAAATTCGACATGTATGTTCTTCTCGGCTTCTAGGTGCTCACTAAGAAAAGATTTTTCGAAATGATCATCAGAGCATCCGTTATTAACACACTCTGATGCTATGGAATTATGCTCCCCCTCCCCACCTGAAGAAAAAAAAGCTGCTCCAACTGCCACTTGCCTCACATGCCGTTATCTCCGCTCAAACTGGCAGACATAAGTGACATATTTGCAAAACTTCAAAATGGGTTAAAAAAAAAAAAATCTCTCATTGGACCACGACGTTTACAATGCAGATGGGTCATTCGCACTCCCCATCTGCATTGTAATGTCATGGTCCAATGGGTAATTTTAAAAAAAAAAAAAATTAACCCATTTCGACGTTTTGCAAAAATGTCACTTTGTAAGCTACGAGTTGATATTTGGGGCTCTTTTTTTTTTTAAATTTACACAGTAAACATTCATACCATATTCTAGATGTCTATGTGTAATCAAGATTATATTTCTTATACTGCTGCATCTAATTTTTTTACTCTGTTGAATATCAACAAAAAATAACTGATAGCATGACTGTTACCGGAATCCACCTGGCTCCTTCGGGAGAAGACCGGGCCGGCACGGACAAAGACTGACTGGACGCGAGTCTCTACAGGAAAGGCAAACTTTATTGTGATGTCACCACTCAGCCAGGATTGAATCGCTAAAACTGAGCCCGGATTACATTCAGACATGGGGTTTTATACCCCGACTCGATAATTAGGTACATCCCAATTTGCCCACCCAATGGTGACACTATCCCACCCCACGTGGGTCTGTACCTCCCCTGGCTGAATACAAAGACATTCCACACATTGGTCATAAATTGGCAGCTATCACGGTATTTCGACAATTGAGAATTTAACACTCTTCTGGATCCTGCTTGTACGTTCCTCCTTTAGGTCTTGTTTATTGTGTATTCTAGATAACGCCTCGTCTGGTTTTCACATCTCTCTTTGTTCAGGCCCTAGCTTTCTGACCTTGATGTAACCACTTTCTCATCCTGTCACTTCGTGCCAGCATCTGCCCGGATCTTGTTAATTTAATTGCTCTGCCTGTTAGTTTAAAACATTCCAAAGAATCTACACAAGTTAAATCCTAAATTGAGCTAAAATTTGCTATCTACATTCACGTGAACCAATGTTCTGAACAAGATGGTCGCCTGGCTCAAGATGGCGGCCATCTTCTGGCCTGAGTCCCTTACATTCCCCCCTTGGCTAGAGTTTCAGGTTCTCCTCCTGAGACTCTTAGCAACTACACTCCACTATTATTATTCTTGAATACTTCGTACTTAGGGGGAATCACCTTTCCTGGGAACATATCCTGCGCAATCATCAGTGGTATCTTCTGTGTTTGTGTGGGTATCAGAGCTCCCTTGCACAGTGGCCATAGACCTAATCCTATGCGATACAGCAGTATCCCTACCACTAGGATCACTATCATCATTATCATGGATCCAATCCGTGCGATGAATCCCAGGATCGATCCAAAGCACTCTCCGAAAGCCCCGAACCCTCAAAGGATTCCAGCCTTCCGCGGCAATCTGTCTAGCTGCGTTCTGCAACTGGGCCACTTTTTCCTGATGATCCTGGATTACCTGGTAGTAGTCGGGGACCTTGTGAGTTGTGTTTCTGATGTAGGTACAACATTCATAATGCATAGTCATTTCACACAGTCCATTCAACGCTGCACTGATCTGCTCCAATGCCATGTCATGCACCATTTGTAACTTTCGGATCTATCGTAGCTCAAGATTCAGCAACTGAATATCTGTGCTCATCTTATTCAAGATTTCATCCATCAACATTGAGTAATTGTTCATTCTTCTCATCAACTCTCTCCCCCACCCGGTCCATGTTGGAAACCATGCCCATGCTTGGTCTGTCTTGGAAAACCACTCTCTCTTCTGTTTCTCGAACACAAGTGGGTACCTGGGGTGTAATGCAGTGTCTGTTGCAACGCTATCGCCCTTTACCCTTTGAATTGGAATCAACCTGGCTAGATACCACATCCCTGTCACTGTAGGTGGTACCCATGTGTAACACACTTTCCCACAGCATACTTGGTAACCCCCTGTCAGTATGAATGGGGAAAGATGAAGTGTCCCCTTGCGCATCTCAATCATTCGCACCAACCGTGCCAGAAGATCTCTCGCATTCCGCTTATCAACAGTCACATCAGCTATTGTCTGTTGCTGTTCTGGGGTTAGCTGCACAGGCCTGACCACGAATAATCCGGACCCTGTTCCTGACATTACAGTGTGTGCTGTAAAATTAAATCTGCTTGACTGACATGGATTTTCACTCATACTTGGAGTATTTGTCCCTATCTGGAAACACCATTCTGGTGGATACACAGGGCCTGTTATCAGGTAATCTGGGGTGGTCTCATCTGGTTTGACCTGGGGGTCAGTGATAGTGCGTATTGTAATATTCCCAGTTGCGAATGTACTTAAGTTCATAGGAATTGCAGCAAATGGAATATAAATTGTCTCTGGATGCAATCTGTTGCACACCCAACACGCTTGTTTCAGGACCTAGGTCACGCTTCTGTCTCCACATAGTACGGTTCTCCATCACCGAGTGTGTACCATTCCAGATGTGGGAGATATCCACTCTCCCCGTCGTGTCTGGACACATAGGACAAGTTCCCTGTGACAATCCATAGATCAGATTGGCAAGGTACAGGATCAGTACCAAGAACCCTCCTAATGTCAAAATCCCTTGAGCGACTCTTTTCACAGTCCCATAAACCCAATCCCTCCCCACCGGTATTTCAAAAGTAAAGGTCATTTCAGGGTGGGCGGAGGTGCCCGAAAATAGCCCTTTGGGAATACCCAGAGGGAGACCCCTTCTCCCTCGCTGGTGGGTGCTCCGGCATTATTATGGTCTTCAAAACACGCACTTGTTGAGTTCCTTAGGCGCTCGGGACTGCAATCTTTGTCAGCTTTAGCCTTAGTAGATCGGTGTTGCTGGAGATGACTTTGCACTCTGGTTCAGGGTTGGCTGCAGACGTTTTCAGTCTGGAGTGATGTATCCACGGGACCACCTCGGCAACCTTTACTGCTGTGGGGGTTGACAACAGGACAAGGTAAGGACCCCTCCACTTTGGACCTAGTGGGTCATTTTTCCACTTCTTCACCAAAACCGAGTCACCTGGACAATACTTATGCAGTGGGGGATATAAGAAGTGAGGTAGATTATCTCCCGCCCAAGTATTCAGCTTTTGCATAGATTGACCCAACAACAAAACTTGTTCATTCAATTTAGTTTCACCCAATGCTCGAAGGTCCCCCCTTAGCCCATTAATCAGAGGGGTAGGCCGTCCGAACAGGAGTTCGTACGGACTTAGCTTCAATTGGGGAGTTGGCCTGCATCTAATATGCAATAAGACTATCGACAGCACTTCCAACCAGCCCCGTGACGTTTCTTGGCACAGTTTTGACATCAAAGTTTTTAATGTTCTGTTCATGCGCTCGACTTTTCCTGAACTTTGGGGCCTGTAGGCTGTGTGTAGCTTCCAGGTTATGCCCAACAGGCGGGCAAGCTGCTGCAAACAGTTCTGTACAAAAGCTGGGCCATTGTCTGACCCGATTTCAAGAGGAAGTCCATAGCGTGGTATAATCTCTCTCATTAGACTTTTCACTACTTCTGCTGTCTTTTCAGTCCTTGTGGGGAAAGCCTCAACCCACCCCGTTAGAGTGCACACCATCACGAGCAGATATTTGTATCCTTTGCAGGGTGGCAGCGCTGTGAAGTCTATTTGCAACAATACCATTGGGGACAACCCGACAGGCTGCTTTCCTGGAGGCTGAGATGGGCCCGTTCTTGGGTTGTTTTTGGCACATGTCACGCACTGCTGAGCTATTGCCTTACAGATTACTGACAACCCAGGGACGTAGAAGTGTGGCTCCATCATTTCTCGTCCTCCGTGAGTGCTGGCATGGAGTGCTCTCACAATCTCAGGTGCCAATGTTGCAGGTAGGACTATCTGTTTGCTGGCCAACTGGAACCATCCGTCTTCTCCATATTCTCCTGGTTCTTCTGCTAGCCATTTCTTCTCTTTTTCAGAATACATTCGCTCAGGGGAGCTGGTAGTAATGGAGTTATTGCCGGTGCGGCCTTGTATTTTTCAAGTTCCTCTTGTCTTCCCCACATGAATTCTTCTTTTGGTTGATAGTATCACCAGGCGAAGTACAGCAGGTCTTGCCTCTTCTGCACATCTCTCACTGCTGGCACAAAGAAGTTCATTGCACTCTTTTTCATTCTTGGCAGGTTGTGTTCGATAAAAATTTCCTTGGAGAAACCTCACCAGTGGGGCTTGATATTCTTCAGCTCCTAATTCTCCCAGGCTTAGCAGGACACGGGTAATTCCCAAGTTGTTATGAGTGTTGATTGTCAGATGGTCAAAACGCTCTGCGAAATTTTCTGCTCGTCCGACTTCAGCTGCTTCTGTGTCTTCTCCATCCTCCCCCACTAATTTTACGCCGAAGAACTTCAGCATCATCTTGTATGCTCGACGGAGTCTTTGCCGAATTTCTGAGGTGTTACTCATTAGACTCTTTTCTTGGGGACTTAAGATGTGTAGAGTAGAAATTTCAGCCTTGTTCAAAAGTTGGGAAGAGCCATTGGATATAATCATGGTTTTCTTTGAACAATTCGAAGTTGGCACTCCATCTTCGTAGAATAGTCTCGCTGAATTCTCCATTTGGTTCGCATTTTCTCCAATTCATATAAAATTCATAGTTTGGCATTGGACTGTGGTCATCTTGCTTGCGGAGGAGGACCCTGGATGCTTGGCAAAGTGGTAATAATGGTTTTGCAGCTTGGTCTGCTCGTCTATTGCCTTTGGCAATTTCGTCGTGTCCTTTCTGGTGACCACGGCAGTGCATAATACTGAGAGCACTTGGTTTCCACACAGCATCTAGAAGAGCTGTGATCTCAGCAGCATACTTGACTTGATGTCCTGAGGAAGAAAGTAGGCCGCTCTCCTTGTAGAGTGCACCATGTGCATGGACAATCATGAAGGCATACTTGGAGTCGGTATAGATGTTTACTCTTTTTTTCCTTCAGAGATTTCTAGCGCTCTTTTCAAGGCTAGTATTTCAGCTAGTTGTGCTGATGTGTGGCCTGGTAAATGGTCAACCTCAAGAACTCCTTCTGTTGTGACAATTGCATAGCCGGAGACTTTCTTTCCATCATCCATGTAGCTGCTGCCATCAGTGAAAAGTTGCAGGTCGTATTTGTCTAGCGGTATGTCTTTCAGATCTGGTCTGCTACTGAATACATCTTCCATGACTTGGAGGCATTCATGATTTGGATCTTCCTCACAGTCAGGCCTCCATACGTAGCAGGGTTCAAGGTAGCGATGAGGTCCAGATGAAACCGTGGATTCTCACACATCATTGCTTGATATTTTGTCATCCGGCTATTGCTGAACCAGTAACTGCCTTTATCATCAAGCAGGGCCATCACTGCATGTGGCACCTTGACATGAAGAACTTGTCCTAGAGTCAGCTTGTCAGCTTCTGAGATCAGCATCGCTGTGGCGGCTACGGCTTTCAGGCACGGGGGTAGGCCACAGGGTCAAGTTGCTTGGAGAGGTAGGCCACAGGCCTTGGCCATGAGCCAAAATTTTGGATTAGCACTCCTGTAGCTGTCTGGTTGTGTTCATGCACATACAGCTGGAAGGGTTTGCTATGGTTCTGGCAATCCCAGTGCTGGGGCTTCCATCAAGAGTGTCTTTAATTTCAGAAATGCAGCCGTCTATTCTTCTTCCCAGAGGAATGGGTCATGCTCTCCCCCCTTGGTAGCTTGATAGAGGGGTTTGGCAATCTCGGCAAAATTGGGGATCCACAGGCAGGAGAAGCCTGCAGCTCCTAGGAATTCACGGACTTGTCTCCTTGTCTTTGGCTGGGGTATACGGCAGACTGCTTCCTTCTGTTCAGCTCCCAGAGCAGGCTTAGTACCTGTCAATTGAAAACCTAGATACTTTACACTTTGTTTACATATTTGTGCTTTCTTTCTGGAGACTTTATATCCTGCTTGACACCGCAGATGTAACAGGGCTTTTGTGGCAGAGAGACCGTCTTTTTCTGTGGGGGGAAGCAAGTGCTAAATCATCTACATATTGTAGTAAGACTACTTTGTCTGGCTGAGAGTTGAAGGACAGGAAGTCCTGGCTGAGCGCGCACCCAAAGATTTGTGGGTGAGTTTTTGAAACCTTGAGGGAGGCGTGTCCACGTCATCTGATGGTGCGCTCCCGTCGTAGATTCCTCCCACTGGAATGCAAAGAGGGGCTGGCTTGCGGGAGCAAGGCGGATGCAAAAGAAAGCGTCTCAACGTATACTGGGGGACTATTCACAGCCAAACCAGGCGGGATATCTTCTGCCCACACTCCAGGAATGTCCAGTAGTAGTGCATATGGGTCTGGGGCGACTGGCGGGGTTGGTGCCATCCGCCATTCTTCTTCCCTGGGCATAATTACTGCAATTTTTACAGGTTGATTGTCCTGGCTGGCTGGGTTATGCTGACGAGCAGAGCCGCCACTCTCAGGCAGGTCTAGTCTAGCGTGACCCCCGGGGAGAAACGTAATTTGGGCTTGTAATTTGCAAAGGATATCCCGCCCCAAGAGTTGGATGGGACATTTGAGC
The DNA here is from genome assembly GCA_009667805.1 of Leptobrachium leishanense. Classification (NCBI taxonomy): domain Eukaryota; kingdom Metazoa; phylum Chordata; class Amphibia; order Anura; family Megophryidae; genus Leptobrachium; species Leptobrachium leishanense. The sequence continues at coordinate 13,408 of RXON01004982.1, forward strand.
CTATACAGAAACTGGTGTTCTACATTGTGCCCACCCAGACTACGTTTCCGTGAAGCAAGAAAAGGATACTTAGCAGATATCCCGATTGCTCCCATTATATCAACCTCGTTCCCCATAGGTGGTGCAATTGGTTGTGTTACAACAGAATATTCGGCGCCAGTGTCAACCATAAAAATTTCGTCTGTCTCCCACCCTTATTGTGAAGTGGGCTCGTGATTACCGAGTGGGATGGGCCCAGGTCTGTGTCAATATATACTTTGCCCTTCGAATGGTGTTCCCGCCAACCCCACAAACCCTGACCCGGCAACATAATTTCTCTCATATCTGCCATTTGTCACTTGGCCATTTGATACATGGCCTCCCGATGCACCTGCATCTACCTGGACATTCTGACCTCCAGTTTTCTC
>RXON01004983.1:0-68701 GCA_009667805.1 Leptobrachium leishanense
ACAGACCAAAATTTTTGATCAGTACTCCTGTTGCAGTCTGGTTGTTATGCTCATGCACATACAGCTGGAAGGGCTTGCTGTGATCTGGCAGACCCAGTGCTGGAGCTTCCATCAGGAGAGTTTTTAATTTCAGGAAAGCTGCTGTTTGTTCTTCTTCCCAGAGGAAGGGGTCATGCTCTCCACCCTTGGTGGCTTGGTGGAGGGGCTTGGCAATGTCTGCAAAATTGGGGATCCACAGGCGGCAGAAGCCTGCAGCTCCTAGGAATTCACAGACTTGTCTCCTTGTCTTTGGTAGGGGTATACGGCATACCGCTTCTTTCCTCTCAGCTCCCAGAGCGCGTTTAGTACCTGTTAATTGAAAACCTAGATACTTTACACTTTGTTTACATATTTGTGCTTTCTTTTTGGACACTCTGTAACCTACTTGGTTTAATAGAAGCAGCAGGGCCTTTGTGGCAGAGAGACAGTCTTTTTCTGTAGGGGATGCGAGCAATAAATCCTCTACATACTGTAGTAAAACAACCTTGTCTGGCTGAACGTTGAAGGACAGGAGGTCCTGGCTGAGCGCGCACCCAAAAATCGTGGGCGAGCTTTTGAAACCTTGGAGGCGTGTCCAGGTCATCTGATCACGCGCTTCCGTAGTAGACTCCTCCCACTGAAACGCAAAAAGGGGCTGGCTTGCTGGAGCCAGACGGATGCAAAAGAAAACATCTTTTAAATCAAGCACCGTGTAATATTTTGTATCGCTGGGAATTAATGCCAATAAATTGTATGGGTTGGGAACCACAGGGCGTAGAGTTACCGTGGCTTCATTGACGGCCCGTAAATCTTGGACTGGGCGGTACTCTTGTGTGCCCTCTTTCTGTACTGGCAACAGTGGTGTGTTCCACGGTGACCCGCAGAATTTCAATATCCCATGATCTTTAAGTCTTTGCAAATGTGTCTGAATATTCTGCTTGGCTTTTTGTGGGATATGAAATTGTCTTAGAGCCACAGACGTTGCGCCTGGTTTCAGATCAACATACACTGGAGGAATATTTACAGCTAGTCCAGGCGGGTTTTCTTCTGCCCAGACTCCAGGGACTCCCAGGAGTAGTGTGTATGGGTCTGGGGCAGCCGGCGGGGTTGGTGCCGTGTGCCATTCTTCTTCTCTTGGCATAATTACTACAATTTTAACAGGTTGGGTACACTGGCTGGCTGGGCTGTACTGCCGTGTAGAGCTGCCACTCTCTGGCAGGTCTAATCTAGCGTGACCCCCGGGAAGAAATGTAATTTGGGCTTGCAATTTGCAAAGAATATCCCACCCCAGGAGTTGGATGGGACATTCGGGCATATACAAAAATTCAAGTTCCACATTGTGCCCACCCAAACTACATTTTCGAGAAGCAAGAAAGGGGTATTTAGCAGACACCCCCGTTGCTCTCATTATATCATCCTCATTTCCCATTGGGGGTGCAATTTGCTGCGTTACAACAGAATATTCGGCACCAGTGTCAACCATAAAAATTTCGTCTTTATCTCCCACTCTCACTGTGACCGTGGGCTCGTGATTACCGAACGGGATGGGCCCAGGTCCGTGTCAATATGTACCTTGCCCTTCAAATGACGTTCCTGCCAAACCAACAAACCCTGCCCCCGCACCATCATTTCTCTCATATCTGCTGTTTGTTACCTGGCCATTGGAGGCCTGACCTCCTGATACACCAGCCTCTCCCTGCTCCCCAAATTTAGCCAAAAATGCAGGACATTCATTTTTCCAGTGACCTTCACCCCGGCACCACGTGCACTGGTTGGGCCCCAGGGGTTCCCTAGGGGCTCCCCTACCTCTTCCTCCTCGGCCCCTTGCTCTCCCTCTCTCCGGGGGCAGCTCTTCCCCCTCCGTTACCCATGTAACCGACTACACCGGTATGTCCTCTTTGTTTCTTTATCTCCTCCCGCTTTTCTTCTTCTAGATCCCGGTTATGAAACACTTTATTAGCAATTTCTACCAATTCGCTAATACCTTTACCTAAAAACCCATCTATCCTCTGTATTTTATTCCGTATGTCTCTTTGTGACTGACTCACAAAGGAAGAATTAACTAACCCCTGATTTGCCACAGCCTCAGGGTCAATAGGACTATACATCCTATATGCATCTAGTAATCTTTCTAAAAATGCACTTGGGTTTCTTTAAAATCTTGCACAATGTCCGCTATCTTCCCCAGTTCGTGGGTTCTTCCCTCCGCTTTAACCCTCATTACCGCTGTCGGTATGTTTGTAGATGAGCAATACCTTCACTAGTATTGTATGGTCATTTGGGATCTGTTTTGCGGTAGTGTTCCTCTTCCCATGCTTCTGGCTGGGCCTTGCTATCTTGTACGGCTTGGGCAAGTAGAATTTTCCACATGCTATTGTTTATTCGGGCTCTTTCCTCAGTTGTGAACATCGTCAGCAATAGTTGTTGACAGTCTGCCCATGTGGGGTTATGTGTAAGCATGACTGACTCTATCATACTAGCCACTGCTGTGGGATTAGTGGTGTGTGCGTTTTCCAGTTGAATAAATCTGTCGTTGTAAATGGGACATATGTGTATTGTACTGGCCACAGGTCCTCCATTTTCCAGTAGGGGACCTGGCACCTCCCGCAAGGGCATTTGCATTTTACTCTTGCTGGGGTTGTGCTGGTATAGATCTCGGGGTATATATATATATATATATATATATATATATTTCGCTGCGCGAGTGGTGGCCCCTGGATATACATCTCCACCCTCATCCCCACTATCCTCTGGGGTTACCCGTTTGAAATGCCCGATGGGAATGTATATAATCGTTTCTGGTAGGACCTCTCTGTCTCTTCCACCCGTAGCCCCCTCCTCCTTTTCCTCTTCCTCGATACCACGAGCCGGAGCAAAGGGAGCCGGCCGGGAAGTAGCAGCTGCCTGCTCCCCCCTCTCCGCTCGCGCAACCGCGACACTCAGAGCCTCTCTGGCTGGCCCATAACACGATGGGTAGGGCGGGGGAAGGGAATCAATCTCCTCCGGATATTCTACCAACACAGTCTTTTCTTTCTCATTATTTGGGGGTACCTGTTTCTTGTTTTGTCCCGCCATCATTATAAAATGACTTTTATCTTTCACACAGTACTTCCATATATCTATATACGGGTACTGATCGGGGTGCCCATGTTTTCTGGTAATATATGAGTGCACCTTCTGTATTAGCTCCGGGTCCATAGACCCCTGTTCTGGCCACTCAGGGACTAACAGTGGCCAGACTATTGCACACAACAATCGCAATTTCTAATTATTCAAACTCATACCATAATCATGTGTTGCATACAACACTTCAAAATTCCGCACCATATACTCTATACTCTAAGGGGCGTCTCACCCTTCTTAGCCTTCTTGGGTTTGGACGTCCCGTTACCCGTTATTACTCTTAAAAGCAGTAACTTTTTCCCAATGCAGATATTACTTTCAGCAAAAACACTTGAAATCAACAAGAAAAGGGGGCGCTGGGGTGGCAGTAGGTGGAGGGGAAGAAAAACACAGTAATGGAACAATACAGCAGCTATGTCCTCAACGGGTCTTTCCCAAGAAACCCAAAACAGTAGACGTGGAGAAGAAAAGGAAGAACAGCGCTAGTACAGTGCCCCACTTTTGTGGGAGGTAAAAAATAATACACCACAGGCAGGGGATGTGCACCCCAGAAGTGTTGTGGATAAAAAGATGGTACAGATATGACCTGTAAGACGCTTCAATCCAGTGGGGACAGATGAAGGTCAATGCACATAAAAAAATAGAAAAACACGTATATGGTGCAGTATATCTATACACAGATATCAGGTGGATACGTGAAAAGAGAAAACTCACAAATGATGGAGCCTATAATCTAAGGCTCAATATGGTCGCAGTAGGTCTCTTTAGGGATGACCTCGTCCCGTCTTCATAAAAATCCAGAAATTAATGCACATGGACCGTACATGAAACAGAAAAGACACATACCATAGCACAGCACTGTAGACCACAAGAAAGTGTAAGCCAGAAGATCGCAACACTTACGTGGTTAAGAGCCTGTGTAGGTTCACTGGCTCTGTATGTGCGCCTGGGTGTAGATAGGGATACACCAAACCCCCTTCACTGAATGAGAAATGACTGGTAGACTCACCACCATGAAGTAAAAAACGATTTAATAAATAAATAAAACAAATGAATATGTCCAAAACGCGTTTCGCCGCTTACGCAGCTTCATCAGTTGGTATTAGAAAGAAAAATATATTTTGACAGGTCTGACAAGCATGTATTTATAGTGACAGTCATTAAGTTTGCAAATTTCACAGGTGTGTTACACAAAACGCCCCTTCCGGTACTCTCTGCGTCCCAGCTTGGTTCATGCCACTTCCGGGATTCCCTTTCAGAGGTAGAATGACGCAGTTCCCTGGATATGAGCGGGCGCATGCGCCGTAGGAATCGACCATCTCTCCTCCTCCTCTCATACGCAAGATGCTTGGTCACGTTTGTCCTTAGCTCCACAGACGCCGCCTTTAGAGGGAGGCCCTTGAGCCTCATATTTGTGTCCATCGGGCTACACATATGCTCCGCAGATCAAATCCTTATTATAGGTATACATATATACCTCAATTAGATGTGGATTCCACATGTGGGAGAACAATATAGAAAAGAGATGTATGAAAATACAACATGAGATATTTAGGTCAGTCCAGCGAATATATACAAAATGAAACATGAAACAGAAATACAAGATGTGAAAATCCTAAACAAGATACAATAAATAAAATATAAAGCCATGGGGTATAATGGATTGGTGTGTAGAAAAAGCATAATAAAAAAGCATATAAAAACCATAGTAACATGGATACCGCAAGGGCAATAGAACAGAAAATAATAATATATATGTTCCATCGGATATCTGGGACTAGGCCAATGGAAAAAGCAGCAGGGGCAGGAGAACAAAACAAAAATATAATTGTAAATATAAAAAATTTTAAATATGGAAAAAGAAGAATAATGAAGATAAATATAAATATAAAAACAGAAAATCAGTAACAGCAATGTATTACAAGAAATGACGAATTTCAAAGTCACTGTTCAGGCCAGCAGGAATCAGAGTACCACATTCAAAGATGAGCCTCATTTCTTCTTTAGCCAAAATGAGGTCCAGATCACCCCTCTCCAACTTCTCTTAACTTTTTTAAGGACACAGAACTCTAATCCCGCTGGATCTTGCGCATGTATTTCTTTGAAGTGCAAAGATAAACTATGTAATTCATGCCCTTTTCTGATGTTACGAAGAAGTTCCCCTATTCTAACGGACAAAGATCGTGATGTCCTCCCAATATAACTAAGTCCACATGGACATGTAAGACAATAAATAACGTACTTAGAGGCACAATTAAGTATACCCCTGATGCGTAAGATCTTACCACCTATAGTCACATCATGGAATCTTTTGACCTTGCAAAAATTCTTACAACCTAAACAATTCCCGCACTTATAGAAACCATCCTGGACCCCCATATACGGGCTCCTGTGCCTCTTCTACTCACATAAGCACTATTTACTACAATGTCCTTGATGTTTTTAGCCCCCTACAAATAAAGCGGGGTTTATCGGGGATGATGTCTCGTAGAATAGGGTCCTGCCTAAGGATCTCCAGTATTGGCGGACTATATTTCTAATGCCCCTGTTGCCTACACTGTAGTCAAAAATAAATGGAACTATAGAAGAATCCAGGTTACGGGATCTTTAGGGGCTCAATATTCAATAAGGGAACGCCTATCAATGGTCTTAACTTCTTCCACGATGTTTGTAACGGTGTTCCTATCATAACCCTTTTCTACGAAGGCGCCGGTCAACCTATCCGCCTGCTGTTGGTATTCTCCTAAATCCGTGCAGTTGCGCTTCATTCTAAGTATCTGCCCGCGTGGAACTCCCTCAAGCCAACACGACAAATGTCCACTATTGAGATCAATAAAGCTGTTAACATCAGTGGGTTTAAAAAAGGTGCGTGTATGTAATCGCCCTTATCTCCAAATCAAGGAAATTCACAGTGGTAGTACTCCAATTAAATGACAATTTGATGCCCCAGTCGTTTGGCATTCAGGTGTATCCATAAACAGTTTAAGGCCACCGTCCGTGCCCCTCCATATGAAGAGGACATCGTCGATGTACCTCCTATAGAGGACGAGGTCAGGCGCCCAGCCATGCGAACCATAGACCCACTGGGATTCCCAGTGGGCCATAAACAGGTTCGCATAGCTGGGCGCGAACCTCGCCCCCATAGCCGTACCCCTCTTCTGTAGAAAAAATTTACCATCAAACGAAAAAAAAATATTCTCAAGGACCATCAGGATGCCCTCCACTGTATAATCAACTTGCTTCTGGGAAAAATTCCCTGACCCCTCAAGGAAATGGGTAACCGCCTCGCATCCCTTATTGTGAGGAATTATGGTGTACAAGGACTCCACATCTCCTGTTACGAGCCAGTAACCAGATTGCCACTCTAGTCGCTCCAATTCCTGAAGGACACCAATGCTGTCCCTAAGATGGGAAGGGCCCATAACCACGATATGCTATGCGAACCTGTTTATGGCCCACTGGGAATCCCAGTGGGTCTATGGTTCGCATGGCTGGGCGCCTGACCTCGTCCTCTATAGGAGGTACATCGACGATGTCCTCTTCATATGGAGGGGCACGGAGGGTGGCCTTAAACTGTTTATGGAGCACCTGAATGCCAACGACTGGGGCATCAAATTGTCATTTAATTGGAGTACTACCACTGTGAATTTCCTTGATTTGGAGATATACGTGTAGCGCTCACCCCCGGAGGAGCCGCTGAAAATGAACCACGGGTCAGTCTCCCCGCACTAGGGAATAAATATAGTTGTTTTATCATTTAAATAGTTTACTAAAATCTTGAGCAGATGTTGAAACACGGTATTCACAAGTATTATTACAGTATTTTCGTATCACGGTAAAACGCGCAGCGGAAAAGAAACGAAACACGAGGCTTCGTATTTCAGAAAATAAAATATTCGCAACCGAACATAAAAGAATGCAATTTCCCGATGGTTCAGAAAAGGGGACACGTAGCGAAAACCCAAACATACAATCCCTTCGTATTGCGGTAAACGCGCAGCGGAAAAGAGAAAAATATAATTCGGAACGTATCTTTATCTTAACCCCTTGTTCCGATTCGTAACAGAATGAGTCCTGCACAGGTTAAGTCCCGGAATGTAAAGGTGTATCTGTATGTGTGTGGTACCGGGTACTGTTCAACTGGCCAGTGAGTTTACTGAAGGAAGTCTTCGACTAGTCAGTTGGGGCCCTGTGGACTTTAAAGAGAAAACAGCAGCTTGACCTTTAAACACAAAACAGCCTTGGAGGCCTCTCACCCATCCGACGCAGGCGTTAGGCTCCGCTGACCCAGGACGTTTCTCCTCCGGATTTTGACTGGGGATACTAGCGGCCGGATCCGTTGTCTGACTTCATGCAGCTTGTCCAGCTCACCGCCTGCTCTCCGTTCGATTCCTCCGGTCTGCAGCAATGCCTGGATTCTGACAAGTCTCCTTCTCCTCAGGTTGAGTGACCAAGACAGGACTAACAGGTCTCCCTCGGGCTTTGGCCTAGGTCCTCTCGCGATCTCCCTAGTGCGTCTGCTTTCTCTCGTTCCCTGGCGCGCTCTGGCGCGTTCTCCACGAGGTGGAGGATGTAAGTGTCCAGTCCCCACCCACTTCCTGTCTCCTTGCAAAGCATGCCGGGAAACGTAGTTCCAATGGCCAGTGTCTCTAATCGCGACTGTCTCCATCTTGTGGCCAAAAATAGGTAATGCCACAGCAAGGTCTTTAACACAGCGCTACACTCTCCCCCTCCTAGAACTCTTGTGTCTCTCCAAGGAGGTACAACAGTTACATTACATTTCCACAATATTGAATACAGTTTACATAACATGCACAGGTTCAGCAGCATACACATAGTGAGTTAATAACACTTCCTCAAGTTGACTCATATTTTGGGCTACCTCAGCTAGCATAGCAGACACTTCGGGCAACCTCCGTACTGTGGTGATGGCCTCTTCAGTGCTATGTCCTGGTGAGTCGTAGGTGAGTCGTTGGGGCGGTCGAACAGAGCGTTTTGGTTCTGTCTCAATCAGTTCCTCTTCAGGTGGAAGTACTATAGGTGTTGGCTCAATCCTCCTCTCTATCACTGGAGCAGACGTTTCTTCAGAGTATGATCCCTCCAGCAAAGGCATAGAACTATAATCGCCAGAATAAGCTTCAACTTCCGGAGCTACCGGGATCCCAACAGCCTCAGGGACTTCCAGCTGAAATTCAAGAGCCTCAGGGATTTCAGTAGTCTCAGGGACTTCTAGCAGAAATTCAGGAGCTTCAGGCCTCAAATTACTCTCCCACCGCTCAGGAACAACGATAACCTCCTCAGGCTCCGGTGAGCGCATCCAGTCTAGACAATAACTCTCTTCTTCACTGTCCCTTTCGCTCTCTTCAGCAACTTGGGTCTGTTGAGACCGAGTAACAGGGGGTAAACGTGGAACAGGCAGATTCGGCAGAGGCGGTTCGTCCCCAACTGGCATTCTCACAGCCTCTCTCAAAGGTAACAAATGATTCCGGTGCCAGTTCTTGAGAGGCCCGGCCTTTCCATCCGGGCGAATCTGATACACTGGTAGACCTGGCAGCTGTTTGCAGACAATGTAAACCTGGGAACTCCACCTATCCGCCAACTTGTGTCTCGCAGCAGCACCCAAGTTCTTCAATAGGACCCTATCACCGGGTTGTAGATCTTGTATTCGGACCTTCAAGTCATAGTTCCTTTTGTTTCTTTGCTCCCTGTTTCCCGAGGTCAACCGGTCCTGTTCAAATGCAGAAGCCAAATTCTTTCGAAGTCTATCCACGTAGTTTCTATGGGAAGCTACCGACGTCTGATCTAGAGATAACCCAAATGCCAAATCAACCGGCAGTCGAGCCTCTCTTCCGAACATAAGACGGTACGGTGAGTATCCAGTTGCATCACTCTCCGTACTGTTATATGCGTGCACCAGAGTAGCTATATGCCGACTCCAACTCTGCTTCTCTACATTCGACAAGGTCCCCAGCATGTTTAGCAGTGTGCGGTTAAACCTTTCAGGTTGAGCGTCCCCTTGAGGGTGATATGGTGTAGTTCGAGTCTTTTGGATTCCCAACAACTCTAACAATTGCCCCACCAATCTGCTTTCAAAGTCTCTTCCCTGGTCAGAGTGTATCCTTCTTGGCAGTCTGTAATGAACAAAGAACTTTTCCATCAACACCTTGGCCACTGTCGGAGCGCGTTGATCTTTTGTGGAAAATGCTTGGGCGTAACGAGTGAAATGATCAGTCACTATTAGAATGTTCCCTTGCCCACTAGCATCCGGCTCTAAGCACAAGAAGTCAATGCACACCAAATCCATGGGTCCCTGACTCTGCAGATGGCTCATTGGAGCAGTTCGGGTCGGTAGAGTCTTTCTCTGAATACACCTCAGACAGGAATGACAATAGCTTTCCACTTCAGCCCTCATGCAAGGCCAATAGAACCTATCTCGCACCAGCTTAAAAGTTCTCTCTGCACCCAAATGTCCATGCTCATCCTGTAGTGATCGCAGCACACTCTCCCTATGTTTAGTGGGGAGAAATAACTGTTGAATCTCTTCCGCGTTGTTTGAGGGGCCCCTTCGGTAGACACACCCCATCCAGCATCTTTAACCGCTCCCATTCTTTGTAGACCAACCTGGCTCCACTCGGGGAGTTGGTTAACAAAATCTCTCGCTGGTTTGCAGTCAGGGCTTTAGGGTCAAGGCAATTAAAGGGTCTCTGCCTGATCCGCTTTCAGGTCCTGTCTCGAAAAGGTAGGTACTTTCATCTCTTAACTGCGTAGGGTTACAATAAAACTCAGGAACAGCTGCAGCCATGACTCCTATGGCCTCCGCTTCAATCCCTCCTTTGACCCGGTGCTCTGTTCCTTGACACAAAGCTTGCACCCCGTCTGGAGTCAACTGAGTCCATTCTGTAGTGTAGGGTCTTCTCGATAACGCATTCAGCATCTCGATTATTCACCCCAGGGCGGTACTTCAGGCTGAACCGAAACCCTGACAGAGCGGCCAACCACCGATGTCCCGTTGCGTCCAGTTTTGCGGTAGTGAGGATATAGGTAAGAGGATTGTTATCCGTCTTGATCACAAACTCGGCTCCATACAGATAGTCTTTTAACTTGTCTACCACTGCCCACTTTAAGGCTAGGAACTCCAACTTGTGAGTAGGGTAGTTCTTCTCCGAAGGCGTAAGGCTCCGGCTCACGTACGCTACAGGCCTCAGCAATCCACCATACTCCTGATACAGGACTCCTCCCAGGCCTTCTCGGCTGGCATCCACATGTAACTCATACGGCTTGTGAGGGTCCGCATAGGCCAGAACAGGAGCTCGGGTTAGACTCTCTTTCAGTTTCACGAAAGCTCCTTCATATTTACTGGTCCATTCACCTTGTATAGACTCTCGCGCTTTCCTTGGCCCTGGAGCTGACGGGTTTTTATCAGAGACCTTGCAGCCTTCTTCTGTGGTTTCCTTCTGCAGGAGTTTGTTCAGTGGTTGAGCTATTTTCGTGAATCCTCCCACAAATCTTCGATAGTATGAACAGAATCCCAAGAAAGATCTAAGCTCAGTGACATTTCGGGGTCTAGGCCAAGAAGCTACGGCCTCCAACTTCCGAGGGTCTGTTGAAACACCTTCTGCTGAGACCACATGTCCCAGATACGTAACAGACGGTAGACAGAATTGGCATTTCTCTAGAGACAGTTTCAGCCCCTCTTCATGGAGCCTCTTCAAGACCTTCTCCAAACGTTGCTCATGTTCTTCCAGAGTCTTCCCAAACACAATTATGTCATCCAGATACACTAATACTTCGATTAGATTCATATCCCCGACCGTCTTCTCCATCAACCGTTGGAACGTGGCTGGAGCCCCCGTAAGGCCTTGAGGCATCCTGTTGAATTCAAAGAACCCCAGTGGACAGATGAACGCAGTTTTCTCCTTGTCTTCGGGATGCATGGGGATCTGGTGATATCCGCTTCGCAGGTCTAGTACACTAAACCACTTTGCTCCAGACAAACACTGTAGGGCATCTTCTATCCGAGGAGTGGCATATTGATCGGGGATGGTTCTCCGGTTCAACGTGCGGTAGTCTATGCATAGACGGACAGAACCATTTTTCTTCCGGACCAACACTATGGGAGATGCGTATGGACTCCTGGACTCTTGGATCACCTTGGTTCTCTGCAATTCATTCAGCTGCTCTCGCAGATCATCTAAGTCTCCCAGCGGAACTCGCCTTGATCTTTCCCGAAACGGCTTGTCTTCTTGTAACGAATGCGGTGCTCAGTACTCTTTGCTAGGCCCCATCGAACTCATCTTTCGAGAACAATTCCTTCCACTTTAGGACTTGAGACTGAAGACGTTTCTTCACTCAGGTGAAATGGGAGCGTCTTTGGGGTAGAATCTTTCATCTGGAATCTCTTTATCCACTCCCCCTCCTAAATCGGTAGAGAGGGTGTAGCAGACTCTACTTGCCCGATAGGCATTCGTGCTTTAAGTACTACTGGAGAATCCGTCACATTGCACACGCTGACCGAGACTCTTCCTCGTGTTCTCTTCAGAGCTTTGGTGGAGATTATTTCAGAATTACTTTGACTCCGGTTTTTCACTCCCATGATTAAAACCGGTTCCCAGCACCACATAGGGACCGGGTTGCGATCCGTTCAACTTGACTGAAGCCCGGAAGCTCGCTACTTCTCCTGCTTGCAGAACCTTCTCTGTTCCACCCAGTCTCCACAGTCTTCCCACCTCAGCAGGTGCCTTTCGTTCTTCGACCATCCTCTGATAGACCGGACGTAACATTGGGTGTACTCCTTGAGTTGAACCTTCTTCCAACACAATAGGCGTCAGGAGACACCGCACTAGGTCAGTATTCGTCCCCACTATCAGGGAGCTTCTGTTCGCACCCGAGGGTCGAGGACACACAATAGCCAATGCATCACAACCCCCAGACTGCCCGATGACTTCAGATCCGATCTCCAACTTCACTTACAGGTACCCGTCATAAGGGAGTTTCTCAGTGCCGATACCCCATATTTCCAAATCCTTCAATTCTTGCAGAGGAATGTGCTTTAAGTGTTTCTCGTAGAAGTCTCTATAGATCAATGTCACTTGAGCCCCTGAATCCAACAGGGCTTTGGTGTAGACTCCTTCCACTTGGATTGGCACAATAGGAGAAGGACCTATCAGTTGGTCGGGAAATTTGGTGGCGGTATCTGGACATTTAGACCCAGTTTGCTGTACCCTGGCCTTTTTCTTGGCCCGTGCAGGTTTTGGGTGTGCATTGCTTCCCCATGACGTAGACCCGGATGCTAAGGGAGTGACTCTTTCAGTCCTGGCAGGCTCTACAGTTGGCTCGGCTTTGGGCCTTCTCGCCCTCTTAGTTTTTGCTTGGTTTCTGGAGAGGGGTTCAACCCTCGGGCACTCAGGTTGCTCCTTCACTGGTGCCCTCTGGCATTTCCCGCCGGTGAGGTAGATAACAGTCCTTCCAGGGCTTCCAACAGTCCCTTGACTCTATCCTTCTCAGGCTTTCAGGCCTTTGCACTGTGCGCGGAAATGGCCCATTTCTCCACACCCAAAACATCTTTTCTTAGAGAGCGGAGACGTAGTTGTTTGTTGAAATTTGGTTAAGGGACTTGGACCAGACGCCACAGCAACTCCCGTCGTCTGCATACCTGTGAGGAATTTCTGCATTTCTGCCTGCATCTCTGTCACCTTCATCAATACTCGGCACAGTTCCGCGTGCGCTTGTTGCAATTCAACTTGAGCTTCCTGAACTTTCTTGACGGTTTTGGACAATTCACCCCGTTCAGGGAGGTTCGATTCTTTGGCAGCCCTCTCTGTAGATTTAAAAACAGCTAGGTGTTCTTGTTCGTCCTCGTCAGATCCATAGGTATCTAGAGAGTCGCTTTCAGGCTGCAGGCCATCGCTATGTCCTCACAGGTTGTGCATAAGCCCTTTCCCCCGCCTGAAAGATTTCTCTCTTCTAGTAAAGCCTCTTCCTCTCGTACAACTCGGATCAGTTCCAGGTACTTTAACTCTTGGTTACCTGCTCTGCTTCTCAGCTGCATCATCACTGGATCTAGAGGTTGAGAGCCCCTCAGGATCTGTTTTATTCGGATCTTATCTACCTCGGCCGGTTCGGCCCCTTTCTTCAGGAGTATCTGGTGTAGAATCTTATCCAGGCGCCTCATGTACTCGGTCATCCTTTCACCTCTTCTCTGATAGGTGTGTTCGTACTGATATACCAGTTCGGCCGCCTTTTCAGTTCGCCCAAAAACTTCTTCAAGAACGTTTAAGTAATCTAAAGCAGTACAATCTTTTCTACTCAGTTTTAGGTTTCTCACCGCTTCTGACGCAGGTCCCTTTAAGCTCTCGGTGATCCTTTGCTTTTTCTGGGCCTCAGGGACATCCCACTCATCCAGAGCCTGCATCGCCTGTTCCACCCATTCTTCAAAGGTTTCTTCTCCCGCCGGAGTTGGTACGTTTCCTGTAAAATTCCTTAACCGTCGATAACCGAAGTTAGTGTGAGGAGGGCTTGTTTTCTGACATTTAGCCAGTAGATCTCCAATAGCCACGATAAATTCAGGCCCGATCATGGCCAACGGACTAGGCGCGAGAACACTTGCGGATTCGCCACGTGGCGTACTTGGTTGAATTAGTTGGACTTCCACCTCTTCAGTCAGTTTCACGCTCGTGCCCTGAAAACATGGCGGAACACCCTTTCTCCATTCGAGAAGGACATACGTGTGAGAAGTATCTGGGTTTTTTTCAATGTCCAGTATTAACCCCCGATGATCTGGTGCTAGCGTGGCCACGGCCTGGCGAATCTGATCTTCAGCCCAAGTGTCTGCGGGAATATCCATGACTATACCACATTCTAACTGGCTACTGTGCTCCCCACACCACTCGGCAACAGTGTCTGGATCCATATTTAACCCTTTAGATGCGGTTTTTCCAGAGACTGGATCCCGGAAACGAGCCCCCACGTGTAGCGCTCACCCCGGAGGAACCGCTGAAAATGACACCACGGGTCGTCTCCCCACACTAGGGAATAAATATACTCCAACACAGTTGTGAGTTTTTTATCATTTAAATAGTTTACTAAAATCTTGAGCAGATGTTGAACACGGTATTCACAAGTATTATTACAGTATATTTTCGTATCACGGTAAAACGCGCAGCGGAAAAGAAACGAAACACGAGGCTTCGTATTTCGGAAAATAAAACATTCGCAACCGAACATAAAAGAATGCAATTTCCCGATGGTTCAGAAAAAGGGGACACGTAGCGAAAACCCAAACATACAATCCCTTCGTATTGCGGTAAACGCGCAGCGGAAAAAGAGAAAAAATATAATTTGGAACGTATCTTTATCTTTAACCCCTTGTTCCGATTCGTAACAGAATGAGTCCTGCACAGGTTAAGTCCCGGAATGTAAATGGTGTATCTGTATGTGTGTGGTACCCGGGTACTGTTCAACTGGCCAGTGAGTTTACTGAAGGAAAGACTTCGACTAGTCAGTTGGGGCCCTGTGGACTTTAAAGAGAAAACAGCAGCTTGACCTTTAAACACAAAACAGCCTTGGAGGCCTCTCACCCATCCGACGCAGGCGTTAGGCTCCGCTGACCCAGGACGTCTCTCCTCCGGATTTTGACTGGGGATACTAGCGGCCGGATCCAATGTCTGACTTCATGCAGCTTGTCCAGCTCACCGCCTGCTCTCCGTTCGATTCCTCCGGTCTGCAGCAATGCCTGGATTCTGACAAGTCTCCTTCTCCTCAGGTTGAGTGACCCAGACAGGACTAACAGGTCTCCCTCGGGCTTTGGCCTAGGTCCTCTCGCGATCTCCTCAGTGCGTCTGCTTTCTCTCGTTCCCTGGCGCGCTCTGGCGCGTTCTCCACGAGGTGGAGGATGTAAGTGTCCAGTCCCCACCCACTTCCTGTCTCCTTGAAAAGCATGCCGGGAAACGTAGTTCCAATGTCCAGTGTCTCTAATCGCGACTGTCTCCATCTTGTGGCCAAAAATAGGTAATGCCACAGCAAGGTCTTTAACACAGCGCTACATACGTCAGGGAAGGGCAATTACATACACGCACCTTTTTTAAACCCACTGATGTTAACAGCTTTATTGATCTCAATAGTGGACATTTGTCGTGTTGGCTTGAGGGAGTTCCACGCGGGCAGATACTTAGAATGAAGCGCAACTGCACGGATTTAGGAGAATACCAACAGCAGGCGGATAGGTTGACCGGCGCCTTCGTAGAAAAGGGTTATGATAGGAACACCGTTACAAACATCGTGGAAGAAGTTAAGACCATTAATAGGCGTTCCCTTATTGAATATCGAGCCCCTAAAGATCCCGTAACCCTGGATTCTTCTATAGTTCCACTTATTTTTGACTACAGTGTAGGCAACAGGGGCATTAGAAATATAGTCCGCCAATACTGGGAGATCCTTAGGCAGGACCCTATTCTACGAGACATCATCCCCGATAAACCCCGCTTTATTTGTAGGGGGGCTAAAAACATCAAGGACATTGTAGTAAATAGTGCTTATGTGAGTAGAAGAGGCACAGGAGCCCGTATATTGGGGGTCCAGGATGGTTTCTATAAGTGCGGGAATTGTTTAGGTTGTAAGAATTTTTGCAAGGTCAAAAGATTCCATGATGTGACTATAGGTGGTAAGATCTTACGCATCAGGGGTATACTTAATTGTGCCTCTAAGTACGTTATTTATTGTCTTACATGTCCATGTGGACTTAGTTATATTGGGAGGACATCACGATCTTTGTCCGTTAGAATAGGGGAACATCTTCGTAACATCAGAAAAGGGCATGAATTACATAGTTTATCTTTGCACTTCAAAGAAATACATGCGCAAGATCCAGCGGGATTAGAGTTCTGTGTCCTTAAAAAAGTTAAGAGAAGTTGGAGAGGGGGTGATCTGGACCTCATTTTGGCTAAAGAAGAAATGAGGCTCATCTTTGAATGTGGTACTCTGATTCCTGCTGGCCTGAACAGTGACTTTGAAATTCGTCATTTCTTGTAATACATTGCTGTTACTGATTTCTGTTTTTATATTTATATTTATCTTCATTATTCTTCTTTTTCCATATTTAAAATTTTTTATATTTACAATTATATTTTTGTTTTGTTCTCCTGCCCCTGCTGCTTTTTCCATTGGCCTAGTCCCAGATATCCGATGGAACATATTATTATTATTATTTTCTGTTCTATTGCCCTTGCGGTATCCATGTTACTATGGTTTTTATATGCTTTTTTATTATGCTTTTTCTACACACCAATCCATTATACCCCATGGCTTTATATTTTATTTTATTGTATCTTGTTTAGGATTTTCACATCTTGTATTTCTGTTTCATGTTTCATTTGTATATATTCGCTGGACTGACCTAAATATCTCATTGTGTATTTTCATACATCTCTTTTCTATATGTTTCTCCCACATGTGGAATCCACATCTAATTGAGGTATATATGTATACCTATAATAAGGATTTGATCTGCGGAGCATATGTGTAGCCCGATGGACACAATATGAGGCTCAAGGGCCTCCCTCTAAAGGCGGCGTCTGTGGAGCTAAGGACAAACGTGACCAAGGCATCTTGCGTATGAGTGGAGGAGGAGAGATGGTCGATTCCTACGGCGCATGCGCCCGCTCATATCCAGGGAACTGCGTCATTCTACCTCTGAAAGGGAATCCCGGAAGTGGCATGAACCAAGCTGGGACGCAGAGAGTACCGGAAGGGGCGTTTTGTGTAACACACCTGTGAAATTTGCAAACTTAATGACTGTCACTATAAATACATGCTTGTCAGACCTGTCAAAATATATTTTTCTTTCTAATACCAACTGATGAAGCTGCGTAAGCGGCGAAACGCGTTTTGGACATATTCATTTGTTTTATTTATTTATTAAATCGTTTTTTACTTCATGGTGGTGAGTCTACCAGTCATTTCTCATTCAGTGAAGGGGGTTTGGTGTATCCCTATCTACACCCAGGCGCACATACAGCCAGTGAACCTACACAGGCTCTTAACCACGTAAGTGTTGCGATCTTCTGGCTTACACTTTCTTGTGGTCTACAGTGCTGTGCTATGGTATGTGTCTTTTCTGTTTCATGTACGGTCCATGTGCATTAATTTCTGGATTTTTATGAAGACGGGACGAGGTCATCCCTAAAGAGACCTACTGCGACCATATTGAGCCTTAGATTATAGGCTCCATCATTTGTGAGTTTTCTCTTTTCACGTATCCACCAAATATCTGTGTATAGATATACTGCACCATATACGTGTTTTTCTATTTTTTTATGTGCATTGACCTTCATCTGTCCCCACTGGATTGAAGCGTCTTACAGGTCATATCTGTACCATCTTTTTATCCACAACACTTCTGGGGTGCACATCCCCTGCCTGTGGTGTATTATTTTTTACCTCCCACAAAAGTGGGGCACTGTACTAGCGCTGTTCTTCCTTTTCTTCTCCACTTGAAATCAACAGTCTGGTACTTCAGTCAACAATTCTCTTGAAACGTGTTCGCTTCCTCCGTCAGTAGCCGACTGCAGTCGCCTGAGCCGAAAACGTACTTTAGGAGTCCACTCTCAGATTTGCTTCCTTGCTAAGCAAGTAGGCGCACAATCACTCACAACACTCTCGGCAGCACTCACAGCACGTACTGTACCAGATACATTCAGCACAAAACAATACATAAACAATTCTACTCTTTCTACTAGCCGAGGGCTCGCCGACCCTCCTCTTGACTTATACCCAGTTAATTGATCAGGTCGCTGCCCTGCATCCCGCAGGATCTCGAGAGGTCGTTGCCCTGCATCCCGCAGGATCTCGAGAGGTCGCTGCCCTGCATCCCGCAGGATCTCCTGAGCTGTCACCGCCACGGGCCGTCGCCAATTCCGTAAGGCCAAGCCGCTCACTGCCCAGCAAGAGCCGTTGCTGTACCCAGGTCGCCGCAGAGCCGTGCTGTAACCAGGTCGCTGCAGAGTCGTGCTGTACCCAGGTCGCCGCAGACTCGTGCCATACAGAGATCCATGCCCCATCGAGTCTTGCCGAGGGCACTGCCCTACCAGTCCGTGCCAAGGGTGCTGCGCCATCGGTCCGTGCCAAGGGCGCTGCCCCGTCGGTCCGTGCCAAGGATGCTGCTCCTTCGGTCATTGCCAAGGGCGCTGCCCCACCGGTCATTGCCAAGTGCACTGCCCCGCCGAACGACGCCAAGGGCGCTGCCCCACCGAGCCGTGCCAAGGGCGCTGCCCCACCAAATTTCTCAGAGGCGGGCTATCCCTCTGAGCCTCTCCAAGGGCGCTGTCCCTCTGAGCCTCGCCAAGGGTGCTGCCCCTCCGTGCCTCGCTGCCCAGCTGGTCCCCTCCAAGGGCACTGCCCCTCCGCATTTCACCAAGGGCGCTGCCCCTCCATGCCTCACTGCCCCTCCGGTCCTCGCCAAGGGCGCTGCCCCTCTGTGCCTCGCTGCCCAGCTTGTCCCCTCCAAGGGCGCTGCCCCTCCGTGCCTTGCTGCCCCTCAGGACCTCGCCAAGGGCGCTGCTCAGCCAAGCCAAGCTACAGTATCGCCATCGCTGCAGACCCGTGCCGCTGTCATTACCCAAGTAGCTGTTCCTGAGGAAACAGACCTTGTACAGGGCTCTAACGGGGTTCTGCTTCATAGAGAGCACCTAGCGTGGTTTGAGGTGATATTGGACTGATGGCAGAGAACAAACCCACGTTCCAACTGAAGTGAAGAAAATTGGCACTACCGACTCCATGTTCCATCCTGTTCCTTACCTGTGCCTGCCAGTCCTCGACCACATCTGGGGCACCCGGAGGTTGCCCCTTGTCGGGGGGTTATGTAATGCTCCGAACCCCCAGACCTCTGGCACCCCCTTTTTCCCCTTTTTATCATGGTCTGCATGATCTATACAGGTTCCAGGACTTTTGTTTTCTATACTCTCTCCTGGACTCAGATTTGCCCGATGGACCTGGAACCTCACCTGCCCTTCATCCTTCCCTAATGAACCCTGCATATGAGGAAGTCACACCCTCTACTCTGGACTTCCTCATTGAAGTTTCCCAGCCTAGCAAGTGCAGACTTGAACTCCTGAGATTCTTACCTGGAACCCGTCCTGCTTTTGATACAAAGACATTCCTGCTTCCCCTCTGCTGAACCAACATTCATTTCAGGTATCCTCCTTGTCCCCCCTGTACCCCTCTGTAATATTACCAATACTCGTGTACCAGACCCCTGCTTAGCCATGACTATTCTATTGCCTGCTTCCATTTGTACCTTCGCTTAGATTATGTGTTATCTGTAATGTCTGTGTTCTCCTTCTAGTCATTCAGCCTCTTTTACCCTCTGTTTGTCCCTTCCTCCTAGCTCCTCCAAATCTTGAGTTCTCACTCCTCCCAGCTATCCTCTTGTTGTTTAGTCCTATCGTGTATTCTATCGTATTTTGTTCATATCTATTACTTTAATAAACCCTGTTACCCCTGTATCCTGTCTTCTGTTGCTATTTCACTGCATCCTGGGCTCACACCCATACTCCTGCACACCATGCTAGGCCAGGAGCATGACAGGGATTCAAATGCAGACGGTAGGGACCAGAACACTTTGAAGACACTGGGAGTGTACCTTAGGGTAGCACAGAACACAAGGAGTCCAAACTACAATAGTGTAAAACATAGTTGTCGTCCTGCGCTCGTTTCTATATATTTCCATGTGCATCAAAACCCTATCAGAGGTTCTAGTTTGCTTGAATCGCCATTGAAGCGTAAGCTCACTCGCCCCATCAAGACACCTCTTTGTATAGGGAGTCCTATCCAATGTACCAAAAGCAGCTCCTCTGAACAACTGCATGCCCTGCTGCTTTTCAGCTAAGAGGCAGAAAAATGGTGCAATTTTATTTATACTCGCACCAAGCACTTCCCATTTGGGATTGAACAAAAACATGGAAAAAGGAACAGTAGCAAAAATGACTTTTACAACATAATCTACATGCAGCCGTTCTGAGTATGGGCACGACGCCATTTTTTTCTGTATGTATATTATCCCCTTCACTGCAGAGGACGTGTGGGGAACGTCCTAATTGACTCCTGCTACATGCGGGGGACGTTCCCCACATGTCCTCCGCTTGCGGGAGCCCTGGCGGAGATGCACACCTCTGTCTGGGGTCATGTGGCTTTCTGGCTTAAGCGAAGCCGGCCCCCCGACGTAAATGATGTCATTGTGCATAATTTCCAGGTGACGACCCCTCCCCAGTGATGCCAGGAGATCGCCTGAAAGGGAGGGGTGGATCCTTTTGGATCCCTCTCCCTCCAGATCAGGGGGGTTTTCAGGAGAAAAAAAAACACATTTAAAGCCGTGCCTGTTTTTTTAACCCTTTACTTTCCAGATCGTGATCACGTGCAGCTCGGTGCCAGATCACAATCTAGCTCCAGTGGGGGCCACTATCTTGGATGGTGGCTCCACCTCCGGGTTCCCCGTTGGCTCCTGACGTGTCGTGCATAGCACAATGTCAGATAGCTGGGGAGACCCCTAGCTGCCTAGGGATTTCCCGAGGAAATCCCCTGGTGGAGATACTGGGGTTCAAAAGGAATCCCTTATCTCCAGAACCTTGGTGGCTAGGGGGTCATGCATGATGTAATTCGAAAAGTCTGAACATGGCCTTTCCAATGATGCCAAACATGACCATGTTCAAAGTTAAAAACAAACTGTTTTTTTGGTGTTTTTATTTAATGCAGCAATATTGTTCACATTTCAATTATAAAGTGTACAATGATGCTGCACTAATGATTTTTTTTCTGTCTAGTGCGTCTGCAAAGAAATCACGTAATTTCCCCCCCCATGTAACAAGTCCCCATTTCTAATTTTTGTACAAGTGCACCCCATAGAAAATACAACCGCAAACGCTCATGTGAAAAAAAAACACTTTACACGCTGTAGAGGATAAAAAATTCAACTTCTATTGCATTTTGTTATATGTATGCGTCATGTCCTGTCTGTATATTATGATATTGTGAATCTGCTGGGAAAAAAAAAATGATTCTGCGGGTCATAATAAAACGTGGCTTCTAAACGCACATAAACATGATGAGCAAAAGTGGTAAAAATGAGTTCAGCACACAGCGGTGAAATGGCTCAGCAGGGAAAGGGTGAAGTTGTAACACCAGTTGGTCATTTTTGCTGCTGTTCTTTTTTTTTTTCTTTTTTCTTCAACTCCAAATGGGAAGTGCTAAGTGCGTGTATAAATAAAACGCACCATTTTTCTGCCTCTCCTTAGCTGAAAAGCAGCAGGAGGGCGTGCAGTTGTTCAGAGGAGCAACTTTTGGTACATGGGTTAGGATTTACTCTACCCAGGAGGTGCCTTGACGGGGCGAGTGAGCTTACACTTCAATGGCCATTCAAGCAAACTAAACCCTCTGAGTGTTTTGTTGCACATGGAATTGTATAAATGAGCGCAGAATACATCTTTTTTTTTTCTCTTGCTTTATACTTTAATCGGGCTGTTACTCCTGGCTGTTGCAGTCGCTCTGAGTACGGGCGCAAAACCATTTTATTTTTCTGTATGTAAGCTACAATAGAGTGGTCAGGACGGTCCTTAGGTCAGAAGCTGGCAGAAGTCTGGTAATTGGTGGTCAAGCAGGGGGCTGTGCATATTATTCTTGGGGCTCAGTGCTGTGTATTATTCTGGGGGCACAGTGCTGGGTATATTATTCTGGGGGTCCAGTGCTGTGCATATTATTCTGGGGGTCCAGTGCTGTGCATATTATTCTGGGGGCTCAGTGCTGTGTATATTATTCTGGGGGCTCAGTGCTGTGCATATTATTCTTGGGGCTCAGTGCTGTGCATATTATTCTGGGGGCTCAGTGCTGGGTATATTATTCTGGGGGTCCAGTGCTGTGCATATTATTCTTGGGGCTCAGTGCTGTGCATATTATTCTTGGGGCTCAGTGCTGGGTATATTATTCTGGGGGCTCAGTGCTGTGCATATTATTCTGGGCGCTCAGTGCTGTGCATATTATTCTGGGGGCTCAGTGCTGTGCATATTATTCTGGGGGCTCAGAGCTGTGTATATTATTCTGGGGGCTCAGTGCTGGGTATATTATTCTGGGGCTCAGTGCTGGGTATATTATTCTGGGGGCTCAGTGGTGTGTATATTATTCTGGGGGCTCAGTGCTGTGTATATTATTCTGGGGGCTCAGTGCTGTGTATATTATTCTGGGTGCTCAGTGCTGTGTATATTATTCTGGGGGCTCAGTGCTGTGCATATTATTCTGGGAGCTCAGTGCTGTGTATATTATTCTTGTGGCTCAGTGCAAAGGCATCATTAGGGTTGGTGTCACCTGGTGCGCTAACTTATGGTGTCACCCCCCCCCCCCTGAGTTTTACGGATTTTTTTTAACTACTCTTACTCCTAAATCAGTACTCCCATATAACACTGAATGCTCATACACACACATCGCACATTACTGTGAGGTTTATTGCTGTGGAGCTCTCTCCTATGCTCACACAAATTTTTGCCAACTGCCAGCAAGTACGGTGCCTGTTCGAGGGCAGTGAAAGCACACATGGATATATATTGCCCCCAGCAGCTCACCCATGGATATATATTGCCCCAGCTCACATATGGATATATTGCCCCAGTTCACAGTTATATATTGCCCCCAGCAGCTCACCCATGGATATATATATTGCCCCAGCTCACATATGAATATATTGCGCCTCAGCTCACACATGGATATATTGCGCCTCAGCTCACACATGGATAGTGCCCCAGCTCTCATGGATATGCCCCCAGCACACATGGATACTGCCCCCAGCACACATGGATACTGCCCCAGCTCATGGATATACTGCCCCAGCAGCTCATGGATACTGCCCCAGCAGCTCATGGATATTGCCCCAGCTCATGGATATTGCCCCAGCTCATGGATATTGCCCCCAGGTCATGGATATTGCCCCCAGGTCATGGATATTGCCCCCAGCTCATGGATATTGCCCCCAGCTCATGGATATACTGCCCCAGCAGCTCATGGATATACTGCCCCAACAGCTCATGGATACTGCCCCCAGCTCACATGGATACTGCCCCCAGCTCACATGGATAATGCCCCCAGCTCACATGGATATTGCCCCCAGCTCATGGATATACTGCCCCAGCTCATGGATATACTGCCCCCAGCTCCTCGTGGATATTGCCCCCAGCTCACATGGATAATGCCCCCAGCTCATGGATACTGCCGCCAGCTCACATGGATAATGCCCCCAGCTCATGGATAATGCCCCCAGCTCATGGATAATGCCCCCAGCTCATGGATAATGCCCCAAGCTCATGTATATGCCGCAGCTCACACATGGATATGCCCCAGCAGCTCATGGATATATGCCCCAGCAGCTCATGGATATATGCCCCAGCAGCTCATGGATATATGCCCCAGCAGCTCATGGATATGCCCCAGCTCACCTCCGCCCCGTGTTCGCTCCCTCTGAGCGTCCGGCGGCGTGCAGCTTGGGTGCTCGCCTGGGGGAGCCACGTGACCAGCCGCGATTGGCTGGTGACGTGTTTCCCCCAGGCGAGCGCCGAAGCTGCATGCTTTGGACGCTCGCAGGGAGCGAACACGCGGCAGAGGGTGAGACACCCGCCCTTAGCGTGACGGTGTCACCCTAAAGGCGGGTGTCACCTGGTGCGGGCCACACACCCCCTCCCCATGTAGCGACGCCACTGGCTCAGTGCTGTGTATATTATTATGGGGGTTCAGTGCTGTGTATATTATTCTGGGGGTTCAGTGCTGTGTATATTATTCTGGGGGTTCAGTGCTGTGTATATTATTCTGGGGGCTCAGTGCTGTGTATATTATTCTGGGGGCTCAGTGCTGGGTATATTATTCTGGGGGGTCTGTGCCTGGGTATATAATTCTGGGGGGTCTGTACCTGGATATATATATATATATAATATATATTATATATAAAATGCGTTAGTCCAGTTGCCACAATAACGAGTATACCTGTACGGAGTGATACCTTTCACTGATCAGTATAGTTTACAGTTTACACTCTTGAAAGCTTGTCTTTTAAATGTAATGTTAACCCAATAAAAATGGTATCACCACGTACTGCTATACTCGTGATATATATATTTTTTCCTCAGGTAATAGGGGTTGTGGAATTCGTGGGTGAGTTCCCTCACTTTTTTTCCCAGAACTTGACCCCTGGAAGCCAGAGATTTACAAAGGAAATAAAATTGGGCAGAAACCACCGCTGGTATGTACGTAGATATTGCCTGTATCTAGCCTTTCGTCGTGCTCACGATAACACTATCAGGGTTATTCAAAGAGATCCGAATTGTGGCCGAATGGTAACTGAACAGTGAAAATCAGGGTGCGGTTACCTTTCTTGGCCATTCGGCTATCCAGAGAGCAGGCAGTTCGCCAAATCCTGGCGAATTGCCTGCACATTCGGTGCCTGGTCGGTGCCTGTTCGAGGGCAGTGAAATCCCCATAGAGAAGCAATGCTTCGTCTATTCAGAGAGCACAAACCAGCAGTGAAAAGCTGCCGAATTGCCCTGCTGTTCATTGGTTTCATTCGACAGGTTTATTCAGGCGAATCCCATAGGCTTCAATGTTAAAAATATTCCCATTTTAATGCAATATCTAATAAATCGTTTATTATAATATTATAGGAAAAAAGGTTGTTTTTTCTTTTAATCGTTTTTTCTTTTTCTGTAACAGCCCTTTTTATTATCATTCATTGGATTTTATATATAAATTTCAGACATTTTCGCTCAGTAGTTTCTTTGCAAACAGTGTTTCACTTTTCAAACATTCAAGCGTACTATTTTTTTTTTTTCTTCACTCCATTCGTCTGCGGTGTCAGGTTTTTCCGGCGGCTGCTCTGCGCTGTGATCGGCGGCTGCTTGGGTTTCTCCGGCGTGTTCAGCGGGGTTAATCCAGATGTTTTTTCGGGTTTCGGTGAGCGTTCGTCGAGTATTTGGTTTTGTTGGGTACGTTCGCCGGGTTTTGCGGTGAGTGTTCAGCAGCTTTTTCCTTCATTATGACGGCCCTGTGGTGCTTGCTGAATACACCGCAGGGTCGCCGAAATGGGATCATCAAATTGCACCAAATTGAAGACCAAATAACCCTGTATGTAAAAAAAAAAACACAACAAATCCGGCAGACAGGGAAAAGGCCCTATTCTACCTCTAAACAGAGCAGGGGGAAATGGTGCAAAAAAACTCAAAAAATAATTGTATTACTGCCAAACACACTCTTTATTAACGGAGCAAAGCGCACAAAAAGAAGACGACACAGGACAAAAAAACAACACAGATAACAAAAAGATCTTCAAGCCAAGTGCAAGGGGGTGATTGATCAAACCCAAAATTAAAGCAGGTAACATGAGTTGACAAACAGTCATTAAGTGCTTGAGCATTGGACTGATATCAATGTACCCAATAGGAAGACTAGAAAAAAGCCCCCATATAGGCACAAATGACACAAAAAAGTGAAAGCTGTAGAAAGTAAAGGATAGCTCAGATAAACACTGATCAGACCAATCAATAGGCAGACGATTATGCAAATATATATATAAACAAAGCCTGTGTTCCTGCAACTCCTTCCAGCGGCAAATTAAAGCAAAAAATATATATAGAGGTGCAATAGCCTAAATACCAAATGTATAGAAAAACGAAAGCTGGCTGCACTGATAAAAATAAAATAACAAATTTTATTTCAAAACATTAAAAAGTGAAACTATATATAATATATATATCTACATATATAAACGATACCAGTTTTTTAAGATCGAGTACCGATACTTTTTTTCAAGTACTCACCGATACCGAGTACCGATACTTTTATTTTATGTCATGTGAACTCTTTCCAATAAGAACAGACCAAATATAAAAATGCCCCCAGCTCTCATAGATATGCCCCCCAGCTCTCGTGGATATGCTCTCATGGATATGCCCAGCCCCAGCTCATGGATATTCCGCAGCTCTCATGGATATGCCCCAGCGCCCATGGATATGCCCCCAGCGCCCATGGATATGCCCCCAGTGCTCATGGATATGCCCCCAGCTCTCATAGATATGCCCCAGCTCATGGATTTGCCCCCCCAGCTCATGGATTTGCCCCCTAGCTCATGGATTTGCCCCCCAGCTCATGGATTTGCCTCCCAGCTCGTGGATTTGCCCCCCAGCTCGTGGATTTGCCTCCCAGCTTGTGGATATGCCCCCCAGCTCACCTGTCACCTGGAGCTCTCAGTTCATACTTACCTTCCTGAGCGACGCCGGGAAAGTCTTTGCACGTGTGCTCGTTGGAAGGCCCCCAGCCACTATCATGTAATCGCGGCTGGGGGCGTCGCTCAGGAAGTGAAGTATGAACGGAAAGCTCCAGATGCTCTATCAGCATTCGGACAGGCCCTGCAGCTGCTCTCCACGTGCTTTCATACTTACCTTCCTGAGCGACGCCGGGAAAGTCTTTGCGCCTGCTCTCGTTGGAAGGCCCCCAGCCGCGATCACGTGGTCCCACGTGATTGTGGCTGGGGGCCTTCCAACGAGCGCACGCGTGGAAACTTTCCCGGCGTCGCTCAAGAAAGTAAGTATGAAAGCACGCGGAGAGCAGCTGCAGGGCCTGTCCGAATGCTGATAGAGCATCTGGAGCTTTCATCGCATTCGGACAGGCCCTGCAGCTGAGATTATATATATATATATATATATATTACACACACACACACACACATTTTTTGTTTTTACCGATTTTTGAGTTTTTACATCCTTTGGAAAAACCAGCATCAAAAAATGGGGTGGGAAAAAGTGATTATTTGTGTGTGTGTGTTTTTAGGGATAACCCCAGCCCTAACATTCTGCTCAAATTTCAATACATTTTAAGGCATTGACAGAATCTGCTCCTTCTTTTGAGGCAAATGAAGCCAGAAACTGCTTTTCAAGTGTAGCGCTCACTCCCGGAGGAGCCGCTGAAAATGAACCACGGGTCAGTCTCCCCTCACTAGGGAATAAATATACTCCAGCACCGTTGTGGATTTTTATATTATATAGTTTACTTGAATAAAAGGCAAATAAAGAATAACACGGTCTTTGGATATGTCTACAGTATTTCGTAATGCGGTAAACGCGCAGCGGAAAAGAACTACGAGGCTTCGTATTTCGGGAAAGTGCGCAGCGGAACAGAAAAATACAATGCTTCGTAATTCGAGGGAAAACGCGCAGCGGAAAAGAGAATACAATATTTCGTAATTCGAGAAACGCGCAGCGGAAAACAAAATAATATGCGAATCTTTGCCCCTTTTTCGGATACTAGGGAGTGAGTCCCGAACAGGTTAAGTCCCGAACTGTGAGTGTATGTGTGTGTGTTATGGTACCCGGGTACTATTCAACTGGCCAGTGAATTATTTAAAGTGATGTCTTCGACTAGTCAAGTTGGGGCCCTGTGGGTTTAGAGACAAACAGCAGCGTGCTTTCTTGCTTTATAAACCGGCCTTGGAGGCTCTCACCCATCCGCTCGAAGACCCAGGCTCCCCTGACCCAGGAGTCTCTCCGCTCGATGCCTCGCTGGGATACTGGTTACTGGATCCGTTGTCTGGCTCTCTCTGCCCCAACCGTGATTTGTCCAGTTACCGCCTGCTCTCCCATCCGATGGACCTGCGGTACTCCTCACTCAAGGATCCTCTGGCTTCCTTGATGGCAGCTTGGGTAATGTCTGTAGATCACTGGGTCTCCTTCTTACAAGACTGGGTAACCCCTCTTGGAATCCTGGTAGGCCGCACCTGCACTCCGGCCTAGTCACTGTTCCACTCTGCAGCACTGCGTCCTCTCTCTCACTCCCTGGCGCGTTCTGACAGCTCTTTCCACGAGGCTCAGAATGTACAGCATCTGTGTCCCACCCACTTCCTGTGTCTGTTTGCAAAGCATGCCAGGAAACGTAGTCCCAATGTCTTCTGTGTCTGTCCAGCATAATTTTACCATGGTCTCTGTCACCCTCCGGTGGCCACAAATAGGTACTGCCACAGTAAGGTTTTAAACACAGCGCTACACAAGTTTTTTTTAAAACAGTGAAATTATTTTGTTGTTTCCTCAGTGACCTGGAAATAAAAAAAAAAAATCCCACAGTTTTGGCACTTTTTTTTTTTTTAGAACTACTGCAAATCGTCCAATGAGAACAGGGGATTTATATTATTTTTATATATTTTAAAGCAGACAAAATAATAGAAAAATAGAGAAAATAAGTGAAACAATAAATGAGGAGCCATTACTTTACACCCGATGTGATGACATTACAGCACGTCACGATTTCACATGAGAAATGGCTATAATTTTTGTAATAATGTATTGTCTGGGTGAAGGGGAATCAGGCTAGAAGATGGTTGCCATTATGAGCCAGGCGGCCATCTTGTTCAGAATATTGGTTCACTTAAAACAAACTAGGTAGATTTAGAATGAAGCTTACATAGAATCTTAAGAATTTGTTGTACTAACAGAGAAGCAATTAAAATAAGGGAAGATCCGGCCTGCTCTTGGCACAGAGAGACAGGATGATAAATGGATACATAGAAACATAGAAACATAGAAAAATGTCGGCAGATAAGAACCTTTCGGCCCATCTAGTCTGCCCAATTACATGGATACTTTACCTGCATTTATCTTTTCTTTAGGATAGCCTTATGCCTATCCCATGCTTGCTTAAATTCAATTACTGTTTTGGCCTCTACCACTTCTACTGGAAGACTGTTCCATGTATCCACCACCGCGCTCAGTAAAATAATGCTTCCTGATGTTACTTTTAAACCTTTGCCCCTCTAATCTAAGACTATGTCCTCTTGTTTTGCTACTTTGTTTCCTTTTAAATATACTCCCTTCCTCTACCTTGTGGATTCCCTTTACGTATTTAAATGTTTCTATCATATCTCCTCTGTCTCGTCTTTTTTCCAAGCTGTACATGTTAAGATCATTAAGCCTTTCTTGGTAACTTTTCTCCTTCAAGCCGTACACCATTTTAGTAGCCCTTCTCTGAACTCTCTCCAAGATGTCTATATCCTTCTGGAGATACGGTCTCCAGTACTGCACACAGTACTCCAAGTGAGGTCTCACCAGTGCTCTGTACAGTGGCATGAGCACTTCCCTTTTCCTACTGCTAATACCTCTCCCTACACAACCAAGCATTCTGCTAGCATTTCCTGCTGCTCTATTACATTGACTACTTACCCTTAGATCCTCTGAAATAATAACCCCTAAATCCCTTTCCTCAGATGTTGAGGTTAGGACTGTATCAAATATTCTATATTCAGCCCTTGGGTTTTTACGTCCCAGGTGCATTATCTTGCACTTATCCACATTAAAACTCAATTGCCACAACTCCGACCATTTTTTTAGCTTACCTAAATCATTTGTCATTTGGCTGATCCCTCCAGGAACGTCAACCCTGTTGCAAATCTTTGTGTCATCAGCAAAAAGACATACTTTTCCATTAATACCTTCTGCAATATCACTAATAAAAATATTAAAGAGAATGGGTCCAAGTACTGACCCCTGAGGTACCCCACTGAGGTACCCCACATGAAGGTCACTAAGGCCTGCAGAGAGACAAAGAGAGTGTAGAAACCAGACCATGTCTTATCTGAAATAAACAAGCACAGCCACAAGGGAGGTGGGCACGGCCCAGATTGAGTGCGGCAGCAAATCACAAACTGTCAGACCAACATGAAGTTTGCCAATTTACGATCAATGTATGGAATGCCTTTGTACTAACAATGGGAGGTATTAACCCACGTGGGGTGGAATAAAGTGTCACCGGGAGGTGGGCTAATTGGGATGTACCTAATTATGAATTCGGGGTATAAAACCCCTCGTTGGGGTGAGAACGGGGCTCACTCTTTGCGATTTAATCCTGTGTGAGCATTGTGTGACGTCACTAATAAAGTTTGCCTTTCCTGAAGAGACTCGTGTTCAGACAATCCTTGTTCGTGTCCAGTCCGGCTCCGTCCCGAGTGAACCTAGCAGATTCCGGTTACATGGGCCCGGGACAGCCTTATGTGAAAATATACAGCGAGACTCTCATCAACTGTCCGGCTGGGTGGAGTAGCGGTAACATCACTGCTCTGCATGGAGAGAGCCTGTGGAGTCATGGGTTCGATCCCAACGAGCACCTCTCCAGTAAGTGTCCTTGGGCAAGACACCTAACGGTACATACTCGCCACCCAGGACATACTTGAAAATGAGAGAAATCTCAATGTATCCTATCTGGTAAAATCCGTTCTCCAAAAAAATCTGTCACCAACTGCTTCCTTCTGTCCCTGTTTACTGTGCAGGGATCATTTTTCCCTTTGTTTCCATAGCAACGCTGTGAAGCACTGATACATAGCACAGGTGAGCTGGTGTGATGTCACAGATGCACTGTGATGTCACTGGGCTCAGGCTTTGAGTCAGCGGTTCAGTGTAACCTCCCTCACTCATGCCTTGGCTGTTTTCAGTGTAGGACACAACGCTCGCGATTCTTTATTTTTTGGAATAGCATTCTGTCTTTTCGAAGATCTTTTCCCGACTTTTCAGGAAGCGTTCTGCAGGATCCCCCATCTCAAACCCTGCAGAACCAGTGGAGAGCTGGGAGTGGAAAGATTGAAGCTGCTGCCTCTTCTCGTGCTGCAGACCTGTTAAGAAAGTCAATGTTAAAAATTGTTTCACGAGTAAGAAGGGCACATACTATCTGCGCAGCGACCTCGACATCCACTTCAGCTCCGAACAGGACGACGAATACCAGGAATACAGCGTCCACTCCACCATGGAAAGTGATGTGAGAACAACAGCACCGCCTCCACCATGGAAAGTGATGCAAACAACAGCGCCACCTCCACCGTGGAAAGTGACGGCGGAAACAACAGCGCCACCTCCACCGTGGAAAGTGACGACACAAACAACAGCACCACTTCCCCCGTGGAAAGCCGTGACCTGGTGAACATCCACTTTGAATCTTCAGTCACTGATAGTGAGGTAAGTCGTATCTTACGGTTATCATTCTACTCAGACACATCACGATTTCTCCAAAAACAAACACACACCTTTATAAACTGCACTGTAATTTTGGGTCATTTCGATGGATTTCTGATTTTTCCTGTTTTCTTTAGGAGGAGAGCGATACATCTGATGAGGAGCTATATCTCACTATGGCCCTAAGTCTCCTCACATCTCGCTCCAGTGCTTCGGTGAACTCTGACCCCCAGCAGACCTCAACACCAAATGCTCCCAACATGGGACTGTGGAACCTGGGGAACACGTGTTTCATGAACAGCATGTTACAGGCCCTCTTCATGGCCACAAGGTAAGATCTCCTTTAATGTCCATTACATATGCCCCGGGGGCCAGAAACACACAGACCTGAGATTAGCGAACTCGGAGTAAGACACTGCAGATCATGGTTTAGTTGCATCAGATGGCAGTGAACCAATGACACTAAGAAGAAGGGGTGGCAATGACACTAAGAAGAAGGAGAGGCAGTGACAGCGGGAAGAAGGAGAGGCAGTGAAAGCGTGAAGGAGAGCCAGTGAAAGCGTGAAGGAGAGGCAGTGACAGCGGGAAGGAGAGGCAGTGACAGCTGGAAGAAGGGGAGGCAATGACAGCGGGAAAGAGAGAGTGACAGCAGGAAGAAGGAGAGGCAGTGACAGCAGGAAGAAGGAGAGGCAGTGAAAGCGTGAAGGAGAGGCAGTGAAAGCGTGAAGGAGAGGCAGTGAAAGCGTGAAGGAGAGGCAGTGACAGCGGGAAGGAGAGGCAGTGACAGCGGGAAGAAGGGGAGGCAATGACAGCGGGAAGGAGAGAGTGACAGCAGGAAGAAGGAGAGACAGTGGGAAGAAGGAGAGGCAGTGACAGCGGGAAGAAGGAGAGGCAGTACCAGCGGGAATAATGGGAGGCAATGACATTGCCCTTCACTCTGCTTTTTCCTGTAAAATATGAAATGTCTGTTCTCTGATTTATTATTTGTGTCTCATCGCACGGTCTTCTTTGCTTTATTTTCAGGTTCAGGGGCTGCGTGTTATCCGTGACCAGCACCTGTCCTCTGATCAGAGAACTTCAAAGCGTTTTTATCGGTTTGAAAAACAATGAGGTATATATCATGTTCCACGTGAAATCTCCTCTCTCCTTCCCCTCTCGCTGCAAAATGTTACATTAGCATCTTGCTTTATTTCCAATCAGGGACAAGCGTTCTTCCCTCTGGTCTTTCTGGAGGCTTCAAGACCCAAACGGTTCGACGCTGGATCTCAGCAAGTCTGCATGGAATATATGAAATTCCTTCTGAGCAGGTAGATTTCATGGAAAGAATCCTCTTCTTACATGATGGATACATCGCACTCACCCACTAACACGACATAGGGTCATTAGTGTAAACGAGTGTGGAGTATGACATCACAGTGAGATGTCACCTCATCAGATCTCAGCACATTTCAACTTTGGATGCATTCAATATTCTGATAACTTTCATAGTTTATGGATTTTTTTCCCATTTTTGTGCTAATATGTATTTCTATTTCGTCTTTCAGCTTGCATGACGAGGAAAGAATGACCTCCCTGCATTGTCAGAGACCCTCCAACGTCCACGACAACAAAGAGCAGAAAACAGTAATAGAAAAGATGTTTCATGGCCAGATGGAAACATCTATCACCTGCAAGACCTGCCTGAACATCTCCCAGAACATTGAGCTCTTCACAGATCTTTGCCTGGCCTTCCCTCCATCATCCTCTGGGGGTTCTGCACAGGGGAGGGTGCCTTCTATCATGGGAAGAAACAAAGCAGGCATTTCCATCACTGACCTCCTAAACCGATCCCTTGCACCGGAAACTCTGGAAGGTGATAACCGATACACATGTTCCATCTGTGGATCCCTCCAGAACGCAGAGAAAACCATGAGTATCATGGAGGAGCTGGAATGCCTCACTTTATCATTAATGAGGTTTTCCTATGACCGGACGCTCGGGGTGATGTGCAAATTACTCGATCCTGTTTCAATTCCAGCGACACTGCTGCTGCTCATGGAAACATCCAGCTCTCCCGGTTGAGCAGGCTTTGCGCCGCAGCCCCTGAGCTATAATGTCAGGCAAGCACCCAATGTCAAGTCCGCTATATCATCAGTTCAGTTGTGGTGCATTCCAGCGCATCGGCAAACAGTGGACATTATTACACCTACGCCGGGGACGATTCCAGCACAGCAGGAGACGTCCAGCCTGAAATGTTCCCATCCCAACAATCCTCTGTGCAGGCAGCCGGAAGCGAGGCACCACCAGGACTCATGAATTGTTTGAGTTCAATGACAGCCACGTCACCACTACATCCTGGGACTCTGTATCCAACATGAGCCGTCACTCCCAGAATGCCACAGCCTATGTTTTAATCTATGAAAATCTGAGCCGCAGGGAGTGACGTGGCGGCCCGGAGCAGATAGAGGCTGCTTGATCCAAGAAGAAATCTGACCACCATTCTGGGGTCAAGAAGGATTTTTTTCCCAGTATGTTGCGAATAGGGATGAGCCGAACACCCTCCGAGTTCGGTTCGAGCCGAACCCGAACTTCCCATTTGTTCGGGACCGAACTCGAACTCCCATGCAAGTCAATGGGGCTGAAAATTTGGTTTTTTAGAGTGCCCTCCAAGAGGGCATATATGCTACATATTTGCCATAAAAGGTGTATGGGGGTCTGGGTAGTGCCCTGGGGGACAGGAAACAAGGACAAAAAGTTTTAAAAAAAACGTTTTTAAAGGGACAGTGAGTTTTCCATGAAATAAGGGTTAAAACTAAAAACCAAAAATTCCTTCAAATATCATGCCTAGGAGGTCCCCATAACCTGCCCGTGAAGTGACGGATTTCTAGGTAGTATAGAAACACTTAAAAACAAAAAAATGACGTTTCATATGACGGTAAATGCTTTTCCTTTTAATCTATCCATAAACAACTGCTTGGGGCGGCAGCCTGTATGAAAAGACATTTTAGGATGCGCAAAAAAAGTTTAGTGTTTTTTTTTGGCTAAATTATTGTGAAACTTATGCAGGCTTTGGATGCAAGTAACAATAGGTGCTTTTAGCGTCGGCAACAGTGCCGTCACACCGTAACCCCTCTGAGGATATGAATCTGATACAGGTGTCAATGGCAGTGCACCCAGATATTGTGCCTTTAGTGCCAGGCATGCAAGTACTATCATACAGTAACCCCTCTGTGCTATTGTGGAAGAGTGCAGGGGTGGACCATGTGGTCCTATATTAAAAAGATATGAATCTGGGAATGGGCGTCAGTGCACCCAGATATTCTGCCTTTGGTGCAAGACTGCCAGGCCAGCAAGTATCATCATACAGTAACCCCTCTGTGGTATGGTGGAAGAGTGCAGGGGTGGACCATGTGGTTCTATATTGAAAAGTTTTTGATCTGGTAATGGGCGTCAGTGCACCCAGATATTGTGCCTTTAATGCCAGGCCAGAAAGTATAATCATACAGTAACCCCTCTGTAGTATTGTGGAAGTGTGCAGGGTTGGACCCTGCTGTTCAAAAAATTAAAATTATATAAATCTGGCACAGGCGTCAGTGCAGCCAAATATTGTGCCTTTCATGGCAGCAAGTGCATTCACACCGTAACCCTTTTGTGGTATTGTGGAAGAGTTCAGTGCTGGAGGTTTTGTGCATGCAGAAGACATACCCGATCTATTCCGTTACTTTGGCATCAGGGGATTGATAGCTGCTGATCAAGGACTGATTCATTTTTATAAATGTCAGCCAGTCTACAGAGTCGGTGGACAGATGCACTCTTTTGTCTGTGACAAAACCTCCAGCGGCACTGAACGTCCTTTCGGAAAGCACGCTAGATGAAGGGTAACCTAGTAGCTGCATAGCATATTGGCTAAATTCTGGCCAGTGATCCAATCTCAACACCCAGTAAGCCAGTGGATCATCTGCTGGAAAGGTATCCAGGTCTGCCCTTGCCCCTAGGTAGTCCTGCACCATATGGTGAAGACGCTGGCAATGGGTGCCTACATTTGACGTCCCTGGGCGTCGAGGACTAAAAAAATTTAAAAATGCATCAGTCAAGCGGCCCTGGCCTTCACCGCTATTCCTCTGATCACCTGCAGCCTCAGAAGCACGTGTGTCAGCACTTGGTAATCTAACAGTGCCTGGAAAGGTGTTACACAAGTTTCGCTTTTGAGCGTCCTCAAGTTTTGTCATCCTGTGCTCCCTCTGTGCGGGCAGGATGAGCTCTGAAACCTTCCCCTTGTATCGTGGATCAAGAAGGGTTGCCAACCAGTAATGATCCCTCTCCTTGATAGCAAGAATCCTGGGGTCCTTTAGCAGGCTTTGCATCATTAGGGAGCCCATGCAGCGTAGGTTGGAGGTGGCATTAGCTGCCGAGTCTTCCTGGTCAATGAGGATGACCATATCGTGCACTTCCTCCTCCCAGCCACGCACAAGCCCTTCTGTTTCTGGGCACACAAAACTCTGCCTTGAGGAATCCCCACCTTCAATGCCCCCACTACTTAAATAGTCCTCCTCCTCCTCATCCTCCTCCTGTCTGATCTGAGTAGGACCCGCTAGAATGCTGTCTGCGGAAAGACTGGGGCCTTGAGAGCTAGGGAAGGCCTCCTCTTCCTCCCGCTGCTCTGCCTCTAGAGCCACATCTATAATTCCCTGCAGAGTGTGCTCCAGCAGGAACACTAAAGGAATTGGGTCACTGATGCATGCGCTGTCCCTGCTCACCATCCTCGTTGCCTCCTCAAATGGTGACAGTACAGTGCATGCATCCTTGATCATCAGCCACTGCGGGGGGGGGGGAAACCCAAGTTGACCTGAACCTGTCCTTGTGCCATACTCACACAGGTACTCGTTGATGGCCCTCTGCTGCTTGTGCAGACGCTGCAGCATTGCTAATGTCGAGTTCCACCTGGTGGGCATGTCACAGATCAGACGGTTTGTGGGAAGGTGGAATTCTCTTTTAATTTCTGCCAGGCGAACGCTTGCTGGGAATGACCATCTGAAGTGGCTGCTGACTTTTCTGGCCTGGATGAGAAGCTCTGGCAGCCCTGGGTACTTGTTTAGGAAACGCTGTACCACCAGATTTAGGACGTGTGCTAGGCATGGTACATGCGTCAATTTACCCTTGCGTAGGGCGGAGAGAAGGTTGCTGCCATTATCTCAGACGATCATTCCCAGCTCAAGCTGGCGTGGTGTAAACCATCTCTGCACCTGCCCCTGCAGAGCTGACAAAATTTCTGACCCGGTGTGGCTCCTGTCCCCTAAACAAACCAGCTCAAGCACAGTATGGCATCTTTTTGCTTGAGCCATTGCGTAGACCCTGTCAGGTGTGGGTTTAACTGCCACTTCGCCAGAGACAGAGAAGGAGGAGGAGGAGGAGGAAGAGGTGGTGGTGGTGGAGCAGACAGACCTCATACAAGCAGCTTTCTGGAGGCGTGGTAGATGAACAAGCTCTAGCACAGAGCCCCGTCTTGGATCCCTCCAGCTGCAATCAGAGTTACCCAGTGTGCTGTGAAGAAATGTAACGACCCTGTCCATGCTTGCTGAACCACGTGTCTAAAGTGACATGCACCTTGCTGTTGACTGCCTTCCCAATGACTGGATAACATTGTCTTCCACGTGCTGGTATAGTGCTGGAATGGCCTTGCGTGAAAAGTAATGGCGTTTTGGAACCTGCCACTGTGGTACAGCACATTCAGCAAATTCACGGAAGGGAGCAGAGTCCACCAGCTGGAAAGGCAGCAGCTGCAATGCGAGTAATTTTGCTGAGCTGGCATTTAGACGCTGTGCTTGGGGAAGGTTGGGACTATATTTTTTCTTTCGCTGCAGCAGCTGCGGCAACGTAATCTGACTGCGTAAATCTTCAGCTACTGGAATGATGTCACATTGTGAGGAAGGACCTGCTGGTACATCCATTACTGTAGCATCATCTCTGTCGGTGGAGGTTGTAGGCAATTGCATGGCAGGACATACAGTGTGGGTAGAGACAGATGAGGAAGAGGAGGATGTATGCAAAGTTTTGCCCCAACGGGATGTGTGGCTCTTATTCATATGTCGCCTCAAGCACGTGGTACCCAAGTGTCCGGTGTTTATCCCACGCTTCAGCCTCCTCTGACATAGATTACAAATAGCAACGGTGGGGTCTGCTGCACAGTTCTTAAAGAACTCCCAGACAGCAGAGTTCCTGCATGTGTTCTTTGAGACAACAACGCTCTGCACCGGAACAGCTCTGACATGTGATGCCTTGGACTGGCTAGTGCTACGGTTGGTCACAGAGGATGTTGGGCCTCTTGTTTACTGTGCCTCCTCCTCCTCCCCCTCCTCCTAACTTGATTCCTCAGTTCGATCTGACACCCAGGTGGAGTCAGTGACCTCATCATCATCAATGTCATCTTCACCCCCTATCTCCTCGTCACTGGAGCCAACTTGGCAGTATGCTGCAGCTGCTGGGGCAACAAGAGTGCCAGTTATTTGTGTGTCATCACTGGCACCCCCTTCCTCTAGGTTGATTTATACTCCCTTGCCAGTGGCGTAGCGTGGGTTGTCAGCGCCTGGGGCCAGCCAAGAATCGTGCGCCCCCCCAACCTGTGGACACGTTATCGATATTGCCCCAGCTCTCACATGGATATTGCCCCAGCTCACACATGAAGTCTTCAAAAGTGAGCACTTACAGGAGATCTTCTGGTGAGTGATTTAGATTTTTGTTTCAAACAGATCTTTTCTATTCATCTTAAGGTTTCAAGTTAGGTTCTTGGTGAGTAAATTAGGTTAGGCTGGTGACTCATTTTCATACTGATTAGCATACAATTGGAATCAATTGGTGGTATTTGCTTCAGGTTTAGCTTGTCCACTCCTTGCTGGGGGAGGTGTTCTTAGGTGCTATATAAGCTTGTGGAAATATTAGCTTGGTCTAATTGAGCTTGGGAAGCCTTCTAAGTGAAGTCTTTCAAAGTGAGCACTTACAGGAGATCTTCTGGAGATACTATGGAGGTAGTTCTGAGGTTAGACAGGAGGTTAAGAAAACTTACAAAAAGGTAGATTTGCTAGTTTTAAATCCATTCTTTTATAATGGCAGGCTTGGTCCAGTGTAAGAGCTGTCATTCATTTGTTTTTAGATCCAATTTTTGGAGGTTTGGAGTGTGCCTGATATGTAGGGCAGCTCTCTTTATTGCAGCAGGAAATTGCCTGTTTGAAGTCTGAGATTTGTAAAAATATCTGTTAGACAAACTCAGGCTATGACTGTTACTAAGCCACTGCCACAGAGCCTCCTAGGAGGCGGCAGATGGACTACTGTAGGATCTGGTAGACTTAGAGTTGTGGATAGAAGGCATGTCCACAATCTGTGCTCTTCTTAATTCTTTTGAGGCACTTTCAGAGTGTAGTGATAAGACGGATGTAGGCCTCTGACACCATAGTTGAGGAACCACCATCCACTATGACTAAGGTATGCAGCACTGCAACCAAGGACAAAATGAGAAGGTGGACTGTGATAGAATCACCCAGCACAATTGCCTTCTATCATAAGAGGTGTTGAGCTGGAGAGTAGTGGTTTTGGTGAGATGTCTTCCTGGGTACTGCTCGTAGAGACAGAGACGTATTCTCAATATTGTCAAACAAGGCAAAGCAACAAGGGGAAGTGGACGTTCTAGTCCATCTAGGGACAAATGATTTGGCTAGCAATGAGGTTTCTGAGATTAAGGAAGATTTTTGTGTTCTTGGAGGTGAAATACAGCAGATTGCGTCCACTGTGTCATTCTCTGAAGTTTTTGCCTGTGCATAAACATTCAAGATAGGCAGATGTGCAATAGGGAATTTCAATTTGTGTTCGGGAATGGTGTTGGGAGCAAGGATTTGGCTTTGTGTCCCATGATAGCTCTAATTGGAGCAGAAAGGAACTGTATAAAAAAGATGGTTTGCATCTTACTCATAGAGGGACATATGTTCTCAGTGAGAAGTTCAAAGGTTTCGCAAAAAATAATTTAAACTAGGAGGGGGGACAAAAAGGGTAAAAAACAATTCTGCCTGATTGTCCCCCAAAACTAAATCGGAGGGTGCAAGCAACATGCGAGGTAAAAATGACAAGCTCAGAGTCGTTCTACAAATGCTAGCAGTTTAGTCAATAAAATCAATGAACTAGAGGCAATGATGGCAGCTGAAAAAGTAGATTAGTGGCGGTTACTCTGAGACATGGTTCAGTGAGAAAAATAACTGGGACATAACATACCGGGGGTACTCTTTATATAGAAAGAAGACAGAGAAGGGTAGGAAAGGAGGAGGAGTGACCCTGTATGTGACAAACAACATAAAAACGAACAATTAAAGTGAGCGGAGGTGAACATAGAGTCAGTTTGGGTTACGCTAACATTTGGCAATCATACAGTAGCTCGTGTAGGTGTGATCTATAGACCCCCTGGACAAGCAGAAGAACTAGATAATCTGCTGGTTGAGGAATAGCCAAAATGGCATGAAGGGGGAAGTTATTATCATGGGGGACTTTAATCTTCCTGATGTGAACTGGAAAACCAAAACAGCCTGGGTGCACCAGGAGTACAAATATTCTAAACTCCCTACTGGGATTATCTCTAACACAAGTAGTTGAGGAGCCGACCCGTAAAGAGGCCATATTGGATTTAATACTCACAAATGGAGGTTTGGTATCAGACGTTGTTGTAGGTGAAAATTTGGGATCTAGAGATCACCAGTCAGTATGGTTTAATATAACAAACAGGGATGGAGCCGCACCACACAAGAACGAAAGTTTTAGACTTTAAAAAAACAGATTTTTCTAAAATGAGATTTTGTGTGAAGGAGTCATTATCAGACTGGAGGAGTTTAAAGGGAGTCCAGGAGAAATGGATTATTTAAAGGAAGCATTATGAAGGCCACAGGAAATTGCATTCGGCTTGTTAGCAAAAACAACAAAAAGGGAAGAAAACCACTGTGGTACTCTGCAGAAGTGGCCAAAATAAGTGAAGAACAAAAAGATAGCATTCAATAATTATAAAACAACTCAGAGTGAAGAAGATAGGCAAACCTATAAGATTAGGCAGAAAGAGGCAAAGCAATTTATAAGAGCTTCCAAAGCACACGCAGAAGAGAAAATAGCTCAGTCAGTAAAAAAGGGGACAAAACATTTTTTAGATACATAAACGAGAAAAGAAAAGTAAAACAAGGATTAGTTAGATTAAAACAAAGAGGAAGGTATGTAGAGGAGGATAAAAGTCTCGCTGACTGCCTCAATGAATATTTTGTTCAGTCTTTGCAGAAGAAAAGGGACCTCAGTTAGGAGAGAACACTAACAGGGTTATCCAAAGAGATTCGAATTGCTTGAGAAAGGTACCGAACGCTGAAAATCAGCGTTCGGTTACCTTTCCTGGCCATTCGGCTATCCAGAGAGCAGGCAATTCGCTAAATCCTGACGAATTGCCTGAACATACGGTGCCTGTTCGGTCCCTGTTCGAGGCAGTGAAATCCCCATAGAGAAGCACTGCTTCGGCTATTCAGAGAAACAAACACAGCACAGTGAAAAGGTTCCCCTAATGCCCTGCCATTCCAGTGGTTTAATTCGGCAAGTTTATTCAGGTGAATCCCATAGGCTTCAATGTTAAAAAATATTCCCATTTTAATTCAATATCTAATAAACCGTTCATTATAAAAATTCTGCAGCAAAAAGTCTCTTTATTTATAGATTTTTTAGGATACTTTAAGCATTTTTCAGAATTTTTTTAAAAAAAAAATTAAAAGTCCGATTTTTTTTTTTTTTTTTCAGTTAACTTCTTTTTTTTTGTAACAGCCCTCTTTATGATCATTCCCTGGACCTCCTGTGAAAATTTCAGACATTTTCGCTCAGTAGTTTCTTTGCAAACAGCGTTTCTTTTTCCCAGATTCATACAAATGGTTTTTCTAATTTATTCACTGCCTCCTCTACGTCACAGCTGCTTCGGCTCTGTGTGATTCGGCTCCTTTTCGGCTCCTGTTCGGCTCCTGTTCGGCTTTTTCGAAGCCTAATCCAGATGTTTTTGCTTGTTTTCAGCGTGCATTCGGTTAGTTTTCGTCAGCTTTTCGGCAGCTTTTCCCTGCAATTCGGGGGCCCTGTGGTGCTTGCTGAATACACGCAGAGTCACCGAAATGCAATCGGCAAAAGGAACCGAATTGAAGAGAGACCGAAAAGTCAGCGCGAACGTGCGGTGACTTTTCGAATCTCTTTGGATAACCCTGTAAGACATTTACATATCAGTTTTACAGAGGAGGAGGTTTCTACAGCAGCTGTCTAAAGTAAAAGACAAATAAGTCAATGGGGCCTGATGGGATCCATCTAAATTATTAAAAGAGCTCAGTGATGTAATAGCAAAACCGTTAACAGATTTATTTAACCAATCCTTGTTAACGGGAGTCGTCCCAGAAGACTGGAAATTAGCAAAATGTTGTGCCCATTTACAAGAAGGGGTAGTAGGGAGGAATCGGGGAACTATAGGCCAGTTAGTCTTACGTCAGTAGTGGGGAAATTAATGGAAACCATGTTAAAGGAAAGGATTGTTGAACATCTAAAAACACATAGATTACAGGATCAGAAACAACATGGGTTACCTCAGGGAGATCATGCCAAACTAATCTTATTGATTTTTTTTGATTGGGTACAAAAATAAATAGACACAGGTGGTGCAGTAGACATTGCTTATTTAGATTTCAGTAAGGCTTTTGATACTGTTCCGCATAGAAGGCTTATCAATAAATTGCAATCTTTGAGTTTAGATTCCAATATTGTTGACTGGATTAGGCAGTGGCTGAGTGACAGACAACAGAGGGTTGTGGTAAATGGAGTTTATTCGGCACAAGGTCTTGTTACCAGTGGGGTACCTAGGGGTCAGTACTTGGACCCATTCTCTTTAATATTTTTATTAGTGATATTGCAGAAGGTATTAATGGTAAATGTATGTCTTTTTGCTGATGACACAAAGATTTGCAACAGGGTTGACATTCCTGGAGGGATTCAGCAATGACAAATGATTTTAGGTAAACTAAAAAAATGGTCGGAGTTGTGGCAATTGAGTTTTAATGTGGATAAGTGCAAGATAATGCACCTGGGACGTAAAAACCCAAGGGCTGAATATAGAATATTTGATACAGTCCTAACCTCAAACATCTGAGGAAAGGGATTTAGGGTCATTATTTCAGAGGATCTAAGGGTAAGTAGTCAATGTAATAGAGCAGCAGGAAATGCTAGCAGAATGCTTGGTTGTGTAGGGAGAGGTATTAGCAGTAGGAAAAGGGAAGTGCTCATGCCACTGTACAGAGCACTGGTGAGACCTCACTTGGAAGTACTGTGTGCAGTACTGGAGACCGTATCTCCAGAAGGATATAGACATCTTAGAGAGAGTTCAGAGAAGGGCTACTAAAATGGTGTACGGCTTGAAGGAGAAAGTTACCAGGAAAGGCTTAATGATCTTAACATGTACAGCCTGGAAAAATGACGAGACAGAGGAGATATGATAGAAACATTTAAATACGTAAAGGGAATCCACAAGGTAGAGGAAGGGAGTATATTTAAAAGGAACACAAAATAGTAAAACAAGAGGACATAGTCTTTAGATTAGAGGGGCAAAGGTTTAAAAGTAACATCAGGAAGCATTATTTTACTGAGAGGGTGGTGGATACATGGAACAGTCTTCCAGTAGAAGTGGTAGAGGCCAAAACAGTAATTGATTTAAGCAGGCATGGATAGGCATAAGGCTATCCTAAACAAAAGTAAATCCAGGTAAAGTATCCATGTAATTGGGCAGACTAGATGGGCCGAAAGGTTCTTATCTGCCGACATTTTTCTATGTTTCTATGAATATTGCCCCAGCACTCACATGGATATTGCCCCAGCTCTCACATGGATA
Source organism: Leptobrachium leishanense (assembly GCA_009667805.1). Classification (NCBI taxonomy): domain Eukaryota; kingdom Metazoa; phylum Chordata; class Amphibia; order Anura; family Megophryidae; genus Leptobrachium; species Leptobrachium leishanense. Next base: position 43,033 of record RXON01004983.1, read on the forward strand.
TTGCACCAGCTCACACATGGATATTGCCCCAGCTCACACATGGATATTGCCACAGCTCACACATGGATATTGCCCCAGCTCATGGGATTTGCCCCAGCTCTCACATGGATTTGCCCCAGCTCTCACATGGATTTGCCCCAGCTCTCACATGGATTTGCCCCAGCTCTCTCATGGATTTGCCCCAGCTCATGGATTTGCCCCAGCTCATGGATTTGCCCCCCATCTTACACATGTATTTGCCCCAGCTCATGATTTGCCCCCCAGCTTACACATGTATTTGCCCCAGCTCATAGATTTGCCCCCCAGCTTACACATGTATTTGCCCCAGCTCATGGATTTGCCCCCCAGCTTTACACATGGATTTGCCCCCAGCTCATGGATTTGCCCCAGCTCTCACCTGGATATTGCTCTGGCAGAGGTTGAGGGGACCCAGATGCCGGGCAGCGGGAGTGCCTGCCCGGTCCTGAACAGTCCGTCCTGTTCTTGAAGGGGAGGCGGCTGCGTGCGTGCGCAGGTCACGCGGTCCGGCCAGTCAGGTGGTACAGAGTCAGTACCACTGATTAGCCGGACCACGTGACCGGCTGCGCCTGCACGCAGCCCGCATCCCCTTCAAGAACAGGATGGACTGTTCAGGACCGGGCGGCGGGCAGGCACTCCTGCTGCTCGGCATCTGGGTCCCCTCAACCCGCGGGCCAGTTTTAGGGGCGCAAATGCGCCCCTAACAAAACTGCGCCCGGGGCCACGGCCCCCCCAGCCCCCCACGCTACGCCACTGTCCCTTGCTCAACCTCAGAGATTGAATCAGAGCACTGTACTTGCTGCGCATCCTCAAGCAGCATGTCACTGTCATTGTAGTCAATTAATTCAGCTGACTCCTACGTGTGTGATAGCGAGGCTACGGCAGTAGTAGCTGTGGACATGGAGGCTGCATTAGATGCTTTGGCAGCTGAAGTGGACTGTAAAGCACTAGAAGCCTGGCTGGCAGAGGACTCGGAGGATGAGGATGGCCTGGTTAGACAATTCACCAAGTCCTCTGTATGTTGCTGCTGGATAGGACGGCCAGCACCAGTTAGAAAGGACAAGTGTGCCCCTGCAGAGGATGCACCACATCCACCACGACCAGAGACACAGCCTCCCAACACAGGGGCTGCTTTCCCTCTTATCTGTGGCTGGGAGCGTCTGCCTGTCCTTTTTGTTCTTTCAGACATGGTGAGTGATATATAGATTAATATATACAGAACTCTGATTCAACTCTGGAATAAAGATTTAAATAACTCTGGTATAACTCAGTGAGACACACTGATAGCTGGCAGCCAGTGACGAGACACAGATCACCTTAATTCCCAAGTGTTTTAAAGAAATTAGTGAGCCCCAAAATACAGCGTGGTACTTTTTGTATGACGAGACACAGATCACCTTAATTCCCAAGTGTTTTAAAGAAATTAGTGAGCCCCAAAAAGACTTGCTGGCTGTGTGACAAGACCCAGACAATCACCTCAATACACAAATGTTTTAAAGAAAGTTGTAAACCCCAAAAAAACTTGCTGGCACAGTGACAAGACACACATCACCTAAATTCCCTGATATTTGGTAGAAATGAGACCCCCCAGACCCCCCAGTAGCGTGGCAGACCGGCAGTAACAACACACACAACTATATTCTTTGAAATCTCCTCTGAAATGCGTGCAGAATCGGCGCGTTGAAACCTTATATAGTGTGCTGCGGGACTTAGCTCTGTGAGCCCATGATTGGGCAAAATTTGCCCAATCAGGACTCTGAGCGGTGATTGGCATAGTGTTCAACCAGTCTTGCACCAGACCTGTGGTCAGGTGCAAGGCTGTAGCCAATTACGACCTTCAGGCACTGGGAAAATGCATTGTGGTGCATTGTGGTCGAACATGCGGCGAACACCCGGAAATGTTCGGGGTTCGCGAACGATTTGCTCGAACAGGCTAAGTTCGGGTCGAACCCCAAAGCGTCCGAACCCGAACAGCTCATCCCTAGTTGCGAATTGGCGAGCGCTTCAGACTGGGGTTTTTTGCTTTCTTTTGGATCAGCATCAAGAGGTGAGGTGAGAAAGGCGGAATTCTGCTCACCTAACCCTAAAATCTGTGGTGAGCAGATTGAAACGTTGATTTTTATCTACATGCAATAAAGCAACATTGTAGAAGTCCTTGCAGTGCGCTGTTAAGGGAAATTTATTGTGGCTCGGCATTGCACTGGGCAGTGATTTGTATCGTGAGTGCTGGATTCTTTGTGGAATATACAGTTGTGTTCAAAATGATTCAACCCCCAATGCTGTAAAGGGTTTTAGGGAATTTAGTGACATTTGTAATTGTATTCAGAATGAAATCCTACAAGGACTTTTTAAAGAACCATATGCAACTAAAATGACATCAATTGGTTTTGTAATACAGTAGTAAATGTTTCTTTTGTGAATTCTTCATTGACACAATTATTCAACCCCTTAAAGACTACCACTCTGAAGAACAGAGGTTCATTCAAGTGTTTTCAATCAGGTATTGAAAACACCTGTGGATGTCACGGAGCAGCAATAAAGCATAATAAGCACCAATTAGGCAGCTTTAAAATGACTGTGATACTTCAGCTCCTTCTAGACATTTACTGGTGTGGTTACAAACATGGTGAAGTCAAGAGAATGGTCCAGGAAGACAAGAGAAGAGGTGATTACTCTTCACAGGAAGGGCATTGGCTATAAAAAGATTGCAAAGATGTTAAACATACCAAGAGAGACCATAGGAAGCATCATTCGCAAATTCAAGGCAAAGGGCACTGTTGAAACGCTACCTGGTCGGCAGAAAGAAGATGCTGACTTCGACTGCTGTGCGCTACCTGAAGCGTAGAGTGGAGAAAAGTCCCCGTGTGACTGCTGAGGAACTGAGAAAGAATTTGTCAGATGTGGGTACTGAAGTTTCAGCTCAGACAATACGGCGCACACTGCGTAATGAAGGCCACCATGCCAGAACTCCCAGGCACACCCCCTTGCTGTCTCCAAAGAATAAGAAGAGTCGACTGCAGTATGCCAAAAGCCTCCCTTCCAGGCGATCTCCGGCATTGCCGGAGGGGTCGCCTGGAAATGACGTCATCGCGCATGGCGCGATGAAGTCATTGACGTTGGGCGGGTCTTAACTTCAGAGTCTGAGGACGCTGAATTCAGTCCGCTGCGGGACCCCGGACAGAGAGGCGAGTATATCCGCCGGGGGTCCCGCAAAGCTGATGACATGTGGGACATACAGCGGGAGTAACTGAGGACGTGTCCCATACGTCGTCAGCAGTGAAGGGGTTAAGAAGACCGTGAGTGCTCCCCTTTTTTGGTAACATATGTGATCCTCAGGGAAACTTGCACAGCGGCAACACGGATTTCCAAAGCGTTGTGCTAACAATTTTGGGAGAGTATGTGATTATATATATATTTATTATTGCAGACGCCATCTGCACATCACAACAATTCAAAGTACTAGATCCCAGAGCTCCTGTGCTATATTCCCCATATGCAGCAAGGAACTCTGGGTAGGACATGCAAATGACATCTGTCTCACTTTTATTGCATCCTGTGTCTGTTTTTACACAGAGCCCTTAAATCAATGCCGCTTCATACTATGGCTTTTTATAGCAGAGATCAGGTTTATGCAACTGGTCAAAGCCGCGTCTAGGACAGCGCTGTTTCAGGTTTATTGGACCCTCATCAGCAAGAGCTAGGCATGATGACCAGTTGCAGTGGATGCTTGGACCCGCAGAGCAAATCAGTGCTTAACAAGGGTAATGTCAGACGAACGCAGTCTGAGCGCACTCTGCGTGCGTGCACAACGGACGGACGTACTGACGGAAGATACTGTAGACACCACATGGGCCGTTTTTCTTGACGGACGTAGAAAAAAAGGGAATATGGGAAATAAAATTAATATGAAAAATGATAAAAATTTGAAAAGGATATCAAAAGCCATTGTGTGCGTCAAGGTGCTGGACATCGAAAATGCGCTGCGTCTGACATCTCCTCATCACTCACATAGAACGCTATGCGGATGTGGCGCACTCTGCGCGTCCATCTAGTGGTTTTACGTTCTTGCCTAAATTGTGTCCGTTTGCCACATGTGTTGTGCGTGCGCAGTTCGGTGCGGACGTGCTTCGTGTGTGAGTCTCTATTGATCATGATTCTATGCTACGACGGAAGTTAAACTGTGCGGCGACACGGACGTGATCACTGCGTTCGTCTGACGCCGGCCTAATGGTTATGTTTATTATTGCAGACCAATAACCAAGGAACCCCGCACTCCACATACCACGCTACCTGCTCCGGTGAAAACAATCCGACTGCAGAACGGTAGAGAGGAAAACCAAGATTTGGGACGCAGACGGAAACTTCTTGTAGAAAGGTAAATATTCAATCTTATTGTAGCAGAATTCCACGTTTCAGGGGGCGTTTTCATCTGTGTGAGGGAGCAGACGTGCTTAGACGGAGCTCCGGGTAATGTTATTGTGGAGGGGAATTTCTGCCCGGAATCTCTGAATTCGCCCCAATTGGTAGTCCCTGCACAGCTGGGCACCAGGAGGAGCGCTCTGGAGCCTGTCTTACTTCCCCCTCCAGAGCATAACAGAGTTTGAGACCCTTCTCGGACGGGTCTGGTTAGCCATTGGCCATTTTGAGGCCTAACTGTGGATGCCTGACGCCTTGTCCCCCCTGCTTCCCCCTATGGAATGACCCTGCTGGACGCTGGTATGTCGCAGGCTGTGGGGATGGAGGGCCCCCGTCTCCCGGCTGCACCTGCTGCCCCTCTTGAAGAGATATTAGCAGGAAGAGGAAGCGGCGTTGCATGGAGCATCCCCCCCACGGCGGAGGTATGGAGGTCGTATTTGCAGCCCTCGAGGCCTGCCCAGATGAGCTGCCGGGGGAAGGATAGCACGCTTACACGAGGCATATGGCGGCGGCTGATGGGCGCTATGGTAGCTGGTCGGAAGACTGTGGACCCGGCGGACATTACACCTGCCGGATGCGGAGAGATTATGCATGTCCAGGGAGCAGATCGAAGTGATGGAGATGGGCCAGTGTCTGATATGCTGGGGGCTGTGGTGGAGGGTCCCATGCTACCTACAAGAGTCCCTTCAGAGAGGTATGAGGTGAGGGAACGGCACGGCACTGAAGTTTGCCCTTTTGGGGAGCTGGGGCGTATGCTCCAACATCCTACAGTTGTGTTCAAAATGATTCAACCCCCACTGAAATTGAGTGTTTTGGCCAGTTTGACATTGATTTTGATCATTCAGTCATCTTGCTTACAATTAAATCAAAGAGGCACGTGTAAGTCAGACAAAATATAACATAACATTTATAATGAAATAACCACAAATGTCTTTTCTGTGCTCACATCATTATCAGTTTTATTCAACCCCAAGTGACATTCAATCTTAGTACTTAGTACAACATCCTTTTACAGTTATAACAGCTTTTAAACGTGAAGCATAGCTTGACACAAGTGTCTTGCAGCGATCTACGGGTATCTTCGCCCATTCGTCATGGGCAAAAGCCTCCAGTTCAGTCACATTCTTAGGCTTGCGCACTGCAACTGCTTTCTTTAAGTCCCACCAGAGGTTCTCAATCGGATTTAAGTCAGGTGACTGCGATGGCCACTCCAAAATGTTCCAGCCTTTAATCTGCAACCATGCTCTAGTGGACTTGGAGGTATGCTTGGGATCATTGTCCTGTTGAAAGGTCCAACGTCTCCCAAGCCTCAGGTTTGTGACGGACTGCATCACATTGTCATCCAATATCTCCTGGTACTGAAGAGAATTCATGGTACCTTGCACAAGCTGAAGCTTCCCTGTACCTGCAGAAGCAAAACAGCCCCAAAGCATGATGACCCCCGCCATGCTTCACAGTAGCAAGGTGTTCTTTTCTTCATAGGCCTTGTTCTTCCTCCTCCCAAACATAGCGTTGATCCATGGGCCCAACAGTTCTAATTTTGTTTCATCAGTCCACAGAACACTATCCCAAAACTTCTGTGGTTTGTCCACATGACTTTTGGCATACTGCAGTCGACTCTTCTTATTCTTTGGAGACAGCAAGGGGTGCGCCTGGAGTTCTGGCATGGAGGCCTTCATTACTCAGTGTGTGCCGTATTGTCTGAGCTGAAACTTCAGTACCCACATCTGACAAATCTTTTCTCAGTTCCTCAGCAGTCACACGGGGACTTTTCTCCACTCTACGCTTCAGGTAGCGCACAGCAGTCGAAGTCAGCATCTTCTTTCTGCCACGACCAGGTAGCGTTTCAAAAGTGCCCTTTGCCTTGAATTGCGAACGATGCTTCCTATGGTCTCTCTTGTTGTATGTTTAACATCTTTGCAATCTTCTTATAGCCATTGCCCTTCCTGTGAAGAGTAATCACCTCTTCTCTTGGCTTCCTGGACCATTCTCTTGACTTCACCATGTTTGTAACCACACCAGTAAATGTCTAGAAGGAGCTGAGTATCACAGTCATTTTAAAGCTGCCTAATTGGTGCTTATTATGCTTTATTGCTGCTCCGTGACATCCACAGGTGTTTTCAATACCTGATTGAAAACACTTGAATGAACCTCTGTTCTTCAGAGTGGTAGTCTTTAAGGGTTGAATAATTGTGTCAATGAAGAATTGACAAAATAAACATTTACTACTGTATTATAAAACCAATTGATGTCATTTTAGTTGCATATGGTTCTTTAAAAAGTCCTTGTAGGATTTCATTCTGAATACAATTACAAATGTCACTAAATTCCCTAAAACCCTTTACAGCATTGGGGGTTGAATAATTTTGAATACAACTGTATGTCCTCTGCGGAGGTGATGCTGGAGAAGACAGCAGATTACAGGCCAGGATCTGTCTTTGGGCCCCGCATTGCAGTGCTTGCCGCAGCTGAAGATGGCTGGGGGCTGCCCACCCGATGAGCCCTTCGTGAGGAGCTTATCCTACTGCGTGCTGTGATGAGAGTTGGAGTTACAGGAGAGCTGTCAAAACGCCTGGTGTATAGGATTGATTTTGCTTCCCATGCTGTCTTCTGCCTCGATACGGGCTGAGGTGGTCTGTCCCGTGATGCCCTCGTCCCCGGTCTGCAGCATGCTGAGATGACCTGTCCCCAGATGGACATATATTGTTTTGTTTTCGTTATACATTATGAGGATTCTTATTGGAGTGGACACCCTTTTGCTGACTCATTTGTTTCATAGATGACCCTTCAACTTTTTTTAATTTTATTATTTTTTTTTATTATTAATATTTTATTGTATTTTATTTTATCCCTTCGGCTCCCCTAGATGAGCTCTATTTTTGAGGCTGTTTTGGCTCCCCCTTCTATTTTGCGGTACACTCTGGATGCTTTTGATCGTGCAGTAGATGTCCCCGGCTGGGGACGTCCCAGCAGTGACTGTCTGTTTCCCTTTTATTCTCTGAGAGGCCTCCCCCTCTCTTCCCCCATTTGCGACATTTTTCTGGCAATCTTCTGTCCCTCTCTCCCTGTTTTTTGTGTCGATTCCGAGGACTATTAGTAATAAGCAGTGCTACGATGTTTTATGTTTGTTTTCTTTTGAATTTGTTTTATGTTTGTTTTCTTTTGAATTTGTTTTAATGTTTGGTTCCCTAGAGGACGATTTGGCCCTGCGAGGCCATTTCCATATAAGCATGCCTTCTTTTGTCAATGCAAAATTTCAAAAATAAAGTATTTTAAAAAAATAATAATAATTGAACGTTTCAGTCCCTACAGTGTCTTTCCTCAGGAATGGCATACAACAGAAATAAACACATATATATACAACAGGTGATTAAGACTTCCCAGGTGTGTCCATCCTGCACCGGAAACCGGGCGTGGACGGACATTATGTGCTACGTAACCATAGCAACCATGTAATTATATATACAGTAATCCCCCGGTCATTCGCGGTTCCGCGTCCGCGGATTCAGTGGTTCGCAGATTTTTTCCGCTTACCACGTGGCAGTAGCATCCCGGTGTGTCATCTTTGGTTCCTTATCGAATACTGTTCCAAGGAGCCCTCGGCTCCTTCGATAAGGAACCATATATGTATATGTATTCGAAAAGGAACCATATATGACTCAACACCCAGTCAGAGAAGCTGCTCCTGTGCGTCTCCGGGCGCACAATCGTGGCCAGGGCGTTCCCTTCTCTCGGCATCATTACAAGAGAGGAGATACCGAGGCTCCTGGATCCCTGACCACGCTTGCGGGGGTGCACAGGAGTCTCAGCATCTCCTCTCTCTGAACGATGCCGAGAGAGGAGAATGCCCTGGATGCGATCTTGAGTCTAGCTGCTCCTATGCATCTCCATTCTGCCAGGAGGACGGCGGCTCCTGGGTCCTAATGCCGCATGGCTGTGCTTTTTTTAGTACAGCCACAATTCGCGGTTTTTCAAAATTCGCGGGGGGTTTTTGGAATGTAACCCCCACAAATTTTGGGGCATTCCTGTATTGTGATGCAGTGCATGGATTGCACTGTGTATTCATTTGTATTTTTGTTTTAAGGTTTAGGTAATAACACCCAGGAGGGAATGTGTTTTGTGTTGCTGCAGGTGTCCCTGCAATTAAGGGCTTAAACGGCCCCTGCTTGAGGGACGGGAAAGATTAGACTGTGCACGAGATGAGAAGGATTCCCACACGGGGGAAAGATTAGACTGTGCACGAGATAAGGATTCCTACACAGGGGAAAGATGAGACTGTGCACGAGATGAGAAGGATTCCCACACAGGGGAAAGATTAGACTGTGTGTCACGGAATGACCCAAGAGGCTCGGCGCAGCGAGCCCAGGACGCCAACCCAAGACATTTTTAAAAGGACCTATGTCATGGAGCTGAGGCAACGCTCCATGCTTCAAACCTCAAAAGACTTTATGGTCGGTTTTATCGTGTGATTTTAAATATTTTACCTCGTTTGGTTTTAGTTTAATTTAGTTTAGTGAAATGACATAGCTTTGGTTTTAAAATATACTTATATTCCTGTAGAGAAATGTGTGTTTCTGTAGCTAGTAAACAAGTTTTGCTGCTGTGTAATTTATGCGTCAGGGATTTTCCCCATTATCTAGTACATGTAATTTAAGGGATCTCTGATAGTGTGTGTTTAATCTGATGTGCTGGAACAATGGATGTACAAACGTTGTGTGCGCTGAAGGCTAAGAGAATGTGAAGAATGTTGATTGTAAATAACTGACCTAACTCATTAGTATGGGTATGCAAATTATGACTGTTGTACTTCAGCATAAATAGTGGCGTGTGATTAAAAGGGTTCCGTTCATCTGAGTGTTTGATACATGCAGCTCCGTCTGGTGTTGTCATTTTACGCCAGCTATATATCACCACCGCCCAGGAACGGGTCACTCTAACTCCGCAGCAGAACATCGATTCGCCGCGCCGTTGCGCCACCTTGGATCGGTACCTCGGGATACCGCAACCACCCAGAATCGGGACCTCGACTCAGCGCCGTGCCCCGCATCTTCAAGGAGACTCTACCGAACCGCGGTTCGCCACGCAGACCGTCTCCAGCCTTCCAAAGGTCAGTAGATCCGCTGCTCGAGACGCCGAGTGCCGTGCCACTCGGTAGTCGGGCGGATTTCCACCGTGGGTGCCCCATATACTCTCCGGATCTCCACCGCCATGTGGTCTTCTACCCAAGCTGCTCGAGACGCCGGGTGCCGTGCCACTCGGTAGTCGGGCTTGGCAACACCAAAGAGGGGTTCAGATAGAGCAGGACCGCAGGCGGATACTCCCATTCCGCACACTGGTGGCAGCGGTGGGATAAGCTCTCTGCACCCCCTAGAAGACCCCCACCATGGCTGGGTACAGTGCCTACAGACGGGACGTCCTGCGGGGCATGTTGGAGAATCGGGGAGGAACTCCCGGCAACAAAAATAAGAAAACCCTAGTGAAGGAGCTGACCAGGATGGACCGGCAAATGGTGAGCACCCCAACCCTGACTCAGGACCCTAATGAGCACCTTCGGCAGAGAGCTCGGTCGATGTTCCAGGGATTCGGCCTCACCCCCTCCGAGGACGCGGTGAGACGACTGATGATGGTCTTCCAAGCAGATGAGGAGAAGGACCGTCAGCACGAGCTGCGATGGGCAGCGCTCTGTGCAAAAAGGATTGCATACTTTACCCCTGAACCCTACCCCGTAGAACCCTGGTGCGAGGTTTACAGCCCGCCTGGAGCTTCATCCAGGGAATCTACACCCCCCAGCGATACCTCTTTTGTGATTTACAGCGCGCCTGGAGTTATAATTGAGGACACCGCACATCCCAGCGACCCTTGGATGGAGGCTTACAGCTCGCCTGGAGCTGCATCCGAGGACGCCACACCCCCCAGCGAGTGGCGGTGCCACTGTCTCAGCACCCTCGCGGACTCGAGGGCGGAATTTCCGAGAAGGCTGCAGGAGGGCCTGGATCGGTACCACGGGTCCACAGTGGAGCCCACTGGGCTTGAGTGGCGGGACGAGATCCGCCAAGAACTTTGGTACGAGGCCCTGTACCATGAAAGGGACTACCATGATGTCCATGTTCCCTCTGACGCTGTCATCTACCAGGTGCAGTATAACGCCAGAGCAGCGTTCCTGCAAGATCGACCCCCGGAGGAGTGGGAGGTAGAGCTCCAATACCTGGTGCAGCAGGAGATTGCACTGGACGCCGCGTACGCGCGCTCCGGTGGCTAATAGGCCCCCTGCTACCCCGCACCATCGACGGCGCCTCCACCGCAGCCCCCACTACGGCGGCACAGGGCTGCTTTACGAGAGAATGGCCAATGACCCTGGGTTCGGAGAAGAGACAGAACAGCGATCGGAGGAGATACTGGAGCGACGGGAAGAGGAACTCCCGTACGATAGCAGGGACTCTCTGTAGAGGAACTGGAGTTCCTGGTGGAGCGAGAATGGGAGCTCGAGAAGGCCTACAGGAGATTGTTGGACAGCGTTCCGCAGTTAGGTCTGAGTTCCCTGTCCTGGGACTGCCCGGCTGAAGAAACCGACAGTCCAAGAAACCCCGAAGTATGGGAGGCCGAGCCGCTCCCATGGGTCCTCATTGGGGCCACAGTAGAAGAAGCGATTCCCTCAAACCCGCAGGAAGACACGGTGGCCGTATCCGTGGGTCCAGCAGAAGAGCTGGCAACGGGGCAGAGTGCCGCCGGCCTCTGCCCACTTCCCATCGTCTGCCCTGAGGAGCAGGCGAGTTTACCCGAGCTGCTTGTCTCACAGCCGTTGACCCACCTGACACCCGGGATGTCATTTCTGCGCCCACTTCCCCAGCAGAAGAGCTGGCAACGGGGCAGAGTGCCGCTGGCCCCTGCCCACTCTCCGTCGTCTGCCCTGAGGAACAGCAGAATTTACCCAAGCTGCTTAGCCCGCAGCCGTTGACCCCATCTGACCCCCTGGACGTTGTTCCTGTGCCCACTCCCCCAGCAGAAGAGCTGGCAACGGGGCAGAGGGCCGCTGGCCTCTGCCCATCCTCCACCATCTGCCCCGAGGAGCAGAAGGGGGGTACCCTCGGGCTACTTATCCCGCAGCCACGGACCCCACCGGAGCTGGAGGACACCATTCTCCTGCCCGGGGACCCTTTCTCGGCATTGAACCACCCAGCCGACACGCTGGCAATGGGGCAGAGCCTGGTCCCCCTCTGCCCATCTCCACAACCCTTTGGCCCGGAGGCCCCATGCAGCCACTGTTTTCCCCAACGGCTGACCAGGACACTCGGGGCGCGTGCACTTGGCACCCGTTTTTTCCCGGGTGCACGGTACCTCCGGAGATGGTACAGGCGGTAACCTCTCCCGACCACAGGAACCCTATCCCGGAGGGTAACTCCAAAGACTCGTACCCCTACATGTCAGGCACTGCCTCCAGGACAAATGGAGAAGCCTGGTGACTCGCCTCCTTCCCACAGACTATGGGCCGCAAGGACTGCACCGACTTCCCCGGTGCGACCCGTTGGGGTCCAACCGGGTCCGTCGGACTTTGGAAAGGGGGAGGAGTGTCACGGAATGACCCAGAGCTCGGCGCAGCGAGCCAGGACGCCAACCCAAGACATTTTTAAAAGGACCTATGTCATGGAGCTGAGGCAACGCTCCATGCTTCAAACCTCAAAAGACTTTATGGTCGGTTTTATCGTGTGATTTTAAATATTTTACCTCGTTTGGTTTTAGTTTAATTTAGTTTAGTGAAATGACATAGCTTTGGTTTTAAAATATACTTATATTCCTGTAGAGAAATGTTGTTTCTGTAGCTAGTAAACGAAGTTTTGCTGCTGTGTAATTTATGCGTCAGGGATTTTCCCCATTATCTAGGTACATGTTTAATTTAAGGGATCTCTGATAGTTTGGTTTAATCTGATGTGCTGGAACAATGGATGTACAAACGTTGTGTGCGCTGAAGGCTAAGAGAATGTGAAGAATGTTGATTGTAAATAACTGACCTAACTCATTAGTATGGGTATGCAAATTATGACTGTTGTACTTCAGCATAAATAGTGGCGTGTGATTAAAAGGGTTCCGTTCATCTGAGTGTTTGATACATGCAGCTCCGTCTGGTGTTGTCATTTGATGCCAGCTATATATCACCACCGCCCAGGAACGGGTCACTCTAACTCCGCAGCAGAACATCGATTCGCCGCGCCGTTGCGCCACCTTGGATCGGTACCTCGGGATACCGCAACCACCCCGAATCGGGACCTCGGCTGAGCGCCATGCCTGCATCTGCAAGGAGACTCTACCGAACCGCGGTTCGCCACGCAGACCGTCTCCAGCCCTTCAATGGTCAGTAGATCCGCTGCTCGAGACGCCGAGTGCCGTGCCACTCGGTAGTCGGGCGGATTTCCGCCGTGGGTGCCCCATCTACTCTCCAGATCTCCACCGCCACGTAGTCTTCTACCCAAGCCGCTTGAGACGCCGGGTGCCGTGCCACTCGGTAGTCGGGCTTGGCAACACCAAAGAAGGGGGTCAGATAGAGCAGGACCGCAGGCGGATACCCCATTCCGCCACACTGTGCACGAGATGAGAAGGATTCCCACACAGGGGAAAGATTAGACTGTGCACTGAGATAGCAATTCCTGGGATTTAATTTAGAACTATACTAATCTAAGTGATCCGCCATTTAGATGTTCATCCAAATCATATTTTAAAACTACGATTGCTGTCCTTGAGTGCTCTTGAGATTCTATTTTCAGTCTGCATGTTTAAATGAAATCAGTATGTCAGCAAAACTAAAAAGGGTGTGCTGACCATTGCAGAAATATGACGACAGCTGAACGCCCAAAATGAGAATGAAAGGGGGAAGATGACATCATGTGTAAAAGTAGGTCCTAACTCAGACATATGGTAACTGTCACGTTAAAATCTGGGTAACTGTATTTTTAGAACAAATGTATAAAAAACGGTTGAGTCTAATGTTCTCGTCACTCAAGCTTTTGAACAGATACGATCTGTTTCGTGAGTCCAGCAGGTACCAGCTGAATAAACGCCATTTTATTTTGAAACAAAGGCCTCCGTCTTCTTTCCTTCGTCGAACCATCACCACGATTTTCGCCGGTCAGCGGCAACATATCTTAGGTCGTCCGGTCTTTGGTCCTGGTCAAGGGGGTGTGTTCAACAAAGGAGTTTGAACGGCAGTATTTACTGCATTTTCGGTGGAATCCAGCAGGTGCCAGCTCCAGGCATGTTGATTTTCTACTAAAGGCGCCAAGCGAGAAATTCTTGCTCTGTGGACCATCAACCTGCTGGGGGCTCGCTCCTGACCGAGAATCCACGAAAAGGAACTGGCCGAGGAAACTGGTGATGCCACGGCAGAAAGGGGGTAACTAATATAATTGTATTTTTGTGTGTTTAATAAAGCCAGCAGCTAGCTTCAATTAGTGTATAGAATTGTGGAATTGTCCGCACTGTGGATGGAGAGAGTCCAGACTTCTGTATCTGTGTGTGTGATGCACGGGCTGGGGATAGACTGCCCTCTAGTAAGAAATAGAGAGGTCTGTAGAGTCTCAAGAGAGCTTGTAATACTCTCTAAAGACGGTCCGGATTAACTAAAGAAAGTGTTAATATTCCTGACAAGGGGACTGATCACCCCCTAGTGCTAAAAACCGCTGCAGTAGGGTAAATAAATACTGATGGTGAAGTATATACTGATGTTGCAGTAGGTACTTGTATTTAATGATTGAGAGCTAGCTGTCTGCAACAAAAGAACTGTTTTTTTTTTTTTAATATAGTGTCTGTATTTTATGTGTATTATATCTAATGTTGAGTGTGCAGGAGAAGTGGACTTGTTCCCTCTGAGAAGTTACCTGGAAGAATAGAACTATTTATGTACTCTTGTGACCTCCCCAAGTGGCATCCTAAGTGGACGTTCAGAGTTGATTTCCTGGAGTTTCATCCAAGATCCCCTATGCCATCCACCATCACGATCCCTAATTCCTGTGTCTCCTCTCTCCACAGGTAAGACATTATCACCCATTATCCAGACACCCACATCTCAACTGATCCCCTGCATACTTTTGCTGGTAAGACATTATCACCCATTATCCAGACACCCACATCTCAACTGATCCCCTGCATACTTTTGCTGGCAGGACTCCCATCACCCAGTATTCGCAGGCACCCACATTGTAACGTTACCTTGGTCTTTGTCTGTTTTTTTATTTTTCTCCACCTTTTGCTTTGCTAATTAGCATGTGAATCTCCTGCCCTATTGACACAGCCCATCCAGCTTCAGGTGTTTACATTTTAACTGCCTGAATGCAATCAGTCCGCCCTATATAACAACTAACACTGGCTCCATTTGAGCCTTGGCTCTTGTGACCTCCCCAAGTGGCATCCTAAGTGGACGTTCAGAGTTGATTTCCTGGAGTCGCGGGACTGGAGGAAGGAACTGCAAGGCCCACTTTTTACTCTGGGTAAACGCACATCTATATCATGCTTTCTCTCACACTTCTACTCTTTACTTCTACCTTTCTCCTTAAATGGAACTCCTGCCCCTCTACCACCGACCCCTACATTATCTGCATCCACCCTCACCCCTGCTCTCACACACATCTTCAACCTATCTCTCTCCACTGGCTCCTTTCCATCCGCCTTCAAACACGCGCTAGTTACCCCTTTACTAAAGAAACCACCCTAGATCCCAACTCTCCATCCAACTACCGCCCTGTATCCCTGCTTCCCTTCACATCAAAAGCTCTTAGAAAAACTAGTCTTCACCGCCTCTCCCTCTTCCTGTCCTCCAATTCACTACTGACCCCCTGCAATCTGGCTTCCGTCCCCTACACTCAACTGAAACTGCCCCACCAAAGTCACAACGACCTCCTAACTGCTAAAAACACGGCCACTATTCTATTCTCATCCTGCTTGACCTCTCGGCTGCTTTTGACACTGTTGACCACCCCTCCTTCTACAGACCCTCAACCTCTCTGGGTCTCCGGTGACACTGCACATTGCTTGGGTTGACTCCTATTTATCCAACAGGTCCTTCTGTGTGTCCTTTTTGCTGGTAACTCCTCCTCTTCATTGCCTCTATTGTTGGTGTACCTCAAGGCTCTGTCCTTGGTCCTCTGCTCTTTTCCATCTACAAACTCCTCCCTGGGCAAAATCATCAACAGCTTTGGCTTTAATTACCACCTCTACTCTGATGACACTCAGATCTACCTCTTTACCCCCGATCTCTTCCCCCTGTCAGTGACTGTTTATCTGGCATCTCCTCCTGGATGGCCCCACCACCTAAAGATCAACATGTCAAAGACTGAACTCCTTACTTATTCCTCCCTCAATGCCTCCCCACCTCCTGACTTCTCTATCACGGTGGAGGGTATCACCATCTTCCCATCAAACCAAGTTTGCTGTCTTGGAGTTACACTTGACTCTGCTCTTTCTTCATCCCCCACATCAAGTCTCTTTCCTCCTTCCTGCCGATACCAACTGCGTAATATTTCCAGAATTCGGCCATTTCTTACTGCTGTCACCACAAACAACTCCTACACGCCCTGGTAATCTCCCGACTTGACTATTGCAATAATCTCTTATCTGGCCCCTCCTCTGTCCCGCCTCTCCCCCCTACAATCCATCCTGAACACCTCCGCCAGGCTAATTCACCTCACCCGCGCGCTCTGTCTCTGCCGCTCCCTCTGCGAGCCCCTTCACTGTGCTCCCATCCACTGCAGAATTAAGTTCAAAAATCCTTATCCTTACCTACAAAACCCTCACTACTCAGCTCCCCACTACCTGTCCTCACTAATCACCAAATACACCCCAGCCCGCTCCCTAAGGTCAAACAGTGACCTGCGCCTAGCTCTCCCCGCATCACCTCTTCCCATGATAGACTGCAGGAATTTCTCAACGCGCAGCCCCCACTCTCTGGAATGCTCTCCCTCGTACTGTCAGACTTTCCCCTACTTCTCTTCTTCAAATGCTCCCATTAAAACATTCCTATTAGGGAAGCCACCACCCAACTCACTGACGCAACCATCAATCACTCTCACCTTACAGTCCTCTCCTCCTGTTCCAACCCCCAACCCTCCCAGATTGTGAGTTCCTATGGGAATAGGGCCCTCATCTCTCCTGTACTGGTTTGTCAAATGTTGTTCAATGTAATTGTAACCCTGTCTATACTGTGCTTATTGTACAGCGCTGCGGAATATGCTTGCGCTTATAAATAAAGAATAATAATAATAATAATGTACTGTTTTGTGGTAGATATATCTGATACAGTACGTGTTGTGATTGCTGAGAGTGCTGTGAGTGATTGAGCGCCTACTCCCCTTGCGAGAAAGCAAACTTGAGAGTGGACTCCCAAGGTACGTTTCCGGCTCAGGCGACTGCAGTCCGGCTACTGATGGAGGAAGCGAATAAGATACAAGAGAACTGTTGCATGAAGTATCAGACAAATGATTTTTAAAGTGTTTTTGCTGCAAGTTACATCTGCACTGTAAAAAAAAAAAAGGCTTCAAAAATAGCTATGGGTAATGGGTCTTTTAAACCAAAAAAAAACAGGGGAGCGTGAAAACACCCTTGGAACATATGATGCACAATTTTGAAGCGCTGTATGAGACATCACTATGGTATGGAATTGAGTAAAGAAAAATTTCAAACTGTTGTAAACAATAATCTGGCCAATGTTAGTCCCTGAATGGCCAGAACAGGATCTATAGACCCAGAGATAATACAGAAAATGTACTCCCGGGCACCAGGAGATATGGCCACCCAGATCAGTATCCATATATAGATATTTGGAGGTACTGTGTGAGAGATAAAAGCCATTTTGTTATGTTAGCAGGGCAAAGAAAGAAAGGTATGCCCTAAAAAAAATTATAAACATGAGTGTGGAATAATTAGACATTGATAAATTACAACCCTGTGTGTGGACTGTGTGATGATCTGCAGGAGTCTCTGAGCCCCCACTTCCCCCAGGCCAGAAGGAAAGGGATGATCAATGGATCAGATGGTAATCTAGAAGGTTATATGGTAGAATGTTTTGTCTAACTGTGTTTATGATTGATCAGGGAACTACATGTCCCATAGCTGCCAAATGGAACGAAACTAATCGAGTATATATATGTTGTTTATTTTGATCTATCTTGTAATAAGGGTTGGATGTTAATTTAGAGTGTGTGATGGCTGAGAGTAATGAGAATTCTCCGCATTTGTTTCCCCCCTTTTATATAGAAGGGAGGGAGGGAGTCAGCTCCCTGATGAACAAAGGCATTAACGCTTTATGTGTCTGTGCAGCGAATTTAGAATGAATGTAGTCTGTTGATTGCGAGATGTAGGTTTATATTTTGTGTTGATATATTAGGTTAGGTCTGTCTTGACAGACTAAATCAAAATAGTTTTATATAAATCTAGGCTATATGTGAGAAAGATATATTGTCTAGCATTGTGTCCAGATGTTTCAGGCAATGGTGCGCAATGTGTTAGTATTATTGCAGAAACTGAGTGCATAAATGTGCTGTGCTTGTGTTTAGGGCACAATGTATATGTGCTGCCCAGTCTGTATAAATGCTATATATGTGTATAGTGGGTTTATATGCTCTTTCATTTTGTATGCATTACAATGAAAATGATCTATGTATGTAATCCCTGTTGTGTGTATATGTACTATGGTGTGTACAGTGTCTATGTGGTTTCGGGTGTGCCCCTACAGAGCATTGATTAAAAGGGCTAAATCTGATTTTAAAAAAAAAAAAAGTCGTTCCAAGTCTGGATACATAAGCCCAAACACCCCCCTTCCCCTTATGAGAAAAGGTGGGAGGGATGGGCTATATATAGAGAAAAATACTGCAGGCGTTAGATCAGTTTGGAGAAATTGTAAACTAAATAGAAAAGACAAGTAAAATGTGGAATACACAAAGAAATTGATGATGAGAAAAGAGAAACGTGTTATAAAATGTGTATTTACCACATCCCACAAAAAGCTTGGCAACACATCCAAGTCCACCTTGAACATCTGTTTAAAATATGATTTTCCTAAAGTTTTGTGTGTTTTCATGGAATACTTCGCTACTGCCAGTGCAGAAAGAGAATACCAAGAAGTTACGACCTGTCCAGGATTTAAGGCAGTTAATTCTGCCACAGTGACTTTATATGGATTTGACCCAATTGAGTGTAATCTCCTAGCTCTGATACCCGGCAACACAGAATTCTACATTTTTTTAAAAGATGCGTTTTCTCTGTATCCGCTTGACTCCAGCGAATCAGCCATGGTTTGCCTTTCAGTGGAAAAACGCCAGAATGGCTCCAAACATCAAAATGATATGACTCCCTCAAGGTTTGCTATCCTCGGGAGAGCGCTGAACAAAGACTTATTTGCCTATCACTCTCAGCCAGACAAAGATACCCTATGGCAGTATGTTGATGATCTCATGCTTGCTCCACCAACTCAAGAAGAATTGTTTCAATGCCACAAAAGAACTGTTAAGTACTTATGCAAGCAGGCTACAAAATCTCAAGACGCAAGGCACAGATTTGCAGACACAGTGTCAAGTATCTAGGCTTTCCATCTTACAGGAACTGAGCGTGCAATCCAGAACGCAAATAATCAGTCTGCCGGTCCCTCAAGCCACAGACTCATTGCCAAATAAGAGAATACTGAGCCTCTGTACCAAGTCAAAAAAGGTGCAGAACCTGACCCTATCAATGGGGTGAAGAACAAAACTGAGGTTGTCACCCAATTAAAGACTTTGTTGCTTTAAGCCACTGCCCTCCTGGTTGCTGAAGCTGACAAGCTCACACTAGGCTAAGAACTCTTTGTGAAAGTCCCTCATGCAGTCCAGACTCTTCTAGACTATAAAGGCAATTACTGGTTCAGCAATGCAAGAATGACCAAGTACCAAGCTATGCTATGTGAAACCCAGAGTTCATTTGGAACTAATCTCCACCCTGAATCCTGCTACATTGCTTCCAGATGCTCCAAAAGATCAGGAACATGAGTGCCTTCAAGTAATGGATGAAGTATATAGCAGCAGACCTGGCCTCAAAGACATACCCCTAGACAAATACGACATGCAACTGTTCACTGATGGAAGCAGTTTTGTAGAAAATGGAAAGAGATTTGCTGGTACGCGGTAGTCACTCTTGACGAAACAATTGAAGCTAAACCACTGCCCAATGGCACTTCTGCTCAACTGGCTGAAATTATTGCCCTTACCAGAGGTCTAGAACTATCTGAAAACAAAAGGGTGAACATATACACCGATTCCAAGTATGCCTTCATGACATTCATGCTCACGGAGCACTCTACAAGAACGAGGCCTCCTAACATCTGCGGGCAAACAAGTGAATATGCCCTTGAAATATTGAATCTACTGGATGCAGTATGGAAACTATCCGCAGTTGGTGTTATTCATTGCCGTGGCCACCAAAAAGGCAAGGAAGAAGTTCCCAGAGGAAACCGGAAAGCAGATCTGGCGGCAAAGGAAGCAGCCAGACAAACACAAGCCCTTGAGCGTGGCTGTGATTGGAAAGAAACCAAGGCTAAGAGTACTCGACAGCAGCAGGTGCAGCAGCAGGAGAAAACTCACTTGAAACTCCCAGATCAAGATGAAGATCCCCTGGAAAGTGTTCGGGAAGGAAACCCCGATCGCCGGAGAGGATACCCGGTAAATGCTGAAAATCACTTGAAAAGCTTCGGAATGGAAATCCGGAACACCGAAATGAAACTTCGGTTCCCCAGAGAGGACTGGTTCAAGATGACTCACCTGTCAAGACTCTAGTATGTAAACTCGAATCCCCGCAAATGAAAGTCGAAACTCTGCTCGTCTGAAACGCTGTTTTCCAAGATCAGCCAAATGTTGACTTCTATATGAATAAATGAAAGTTTGCACCTCATGGGAATTTATTGAAGATGTTCTTTGCCACTGGTACGTGAATATGACCTCTGGAGAAGCACACAGCTATATCCAATGGTTGTTTCCTCTACGTGAACAAGGCCGAAATGAACATGCAAAGCCTCTGACTATTTCTGAAATTGAAATTATGAAAAACACGCTGAAATCCAAGCATAGGCTACGAAGAGCCTATGAACTGATGCTGAATTTCTTCGGCGTAAAATTAGTGGGGGAAGAGGAGATAGAAGTGATACGAGACTCAAATTTTTCAACACGCTTCTCCAATTTGAATCCGAATACCAACACCATAAAACCTGAGAATTACTCGAATTGTGAAAAGCATGGGAGAGTTGGGAGCTGCACAATACCAAGCTCCGCTGGTGAAGTTCTTCCTGAAAGAAATGCTGGTTGAAGATCAGCTGCAAAATATGAAAGAAAGTGCCCTGAAGTATTTCTTGCCGGCGGTAAAGAATGATCATGAAAGAAATGCACTGTCTGAATATGTTTTGAAGCACAGAATATCCAAGAATGCCGAGAGGCTTCTCCCAGTGGTGACGTCCCTGTTACCAACACCCATTACTCACTGGACTCTGGCCTACTCTGAAAAAGAGAAGAAATGGCTCTCCGAAGAGCCAGGAGAATACAGAGAAGACGGATGGTACCAGTTGGAGAATGAAAGAATTGTTTTACCAGCCACTCTGGCACTTGAAATTGTCCGGGCCTTGCATTCCAGAACTCATGGAGGAAAGACAGCCATGGAGCAACAACTAGAACTATATTTCTATGTTCCTGGACTCACCGCCATTTGCAAAGCAATTGCCCATCAATGTGTCACTTGTGTTAAGAACAACCCAAGGCAAGGCATAGTACGACCACCAGGAGTATTATCGGTTGGATTATCTCCAATGTCCTCCCTACAAATTGACTTTACTGTTCTCCCTCCATGCAAAGGATATAAATATCTACTGGTGCTAGTATGCACATTAACGGGATGGGTTGAGGCCTACCCAACTTGAACAGAAAAGACTGCTGAAGTAGTGGGATGCTTGATGAGAGAAATTATTCCAAGGTATGGACTGCCTCTTGAAATCGGATCAGACAATGGTCCAGCCTTCGTACAAAGTTGTTTACAGCAACTCGCCCGCCTGCTGAGAATTTCGTGGAAGCAACATACCACATACAGATCTCAAAGCTCTGGAAAAGTGGAAAGAATGAATAGAACTCTAAAGACATTGATGGCTAAAATATGCCAAGAAACGTCATTGAAATGGTTGGATGTGTTGCCAATCGTACTGCTGCATGTCCAAAGCAATCCTACCTCACTCCTAAAATTGAGCCCATACAAGATAATGTTCGGTTATCCCATCCCTTTGATAACTGGGTTGAGGGGGGATCCCTGTGTATTAGGGGAAACTGACCTACGCTAGTAAGTGATCAGGTTAGATCAGACGATGCAGAGTATATGCAAATAGGAGAGCGAGCATATACCCTATTTTCTGTTCCCACCCCTACACAAGTACTGTCCAGGAGACTCAGTATGGGTTAAACAATGGAAGATAGGAGCTAAAGGGAGGTTTTTTTTATGTTGTCTTGTTATCCACTCCTACGCAGTGAAAGTGGCGAGGTGGTGCCGTGGATACATCACTCCTGACTGAAACCAGCAGCAGAGGTTACGGACAAGGCATGGAAAGTGATACCAGTGAATCCGATCCGCTGAAGCTATGTTTCCACCGTATCTAAGCAGCTGCACAGACCGGAGAGGAATAGGAGATATCCAAGTCTAGATGACCACCGGCTCTCCAAACTCCAGTCTTTGTACTTGTTGTTATTGAAAGACCATTAAGTTCACCGCCTAACCAACCAATGGAAGCTTCAGAGATACCCCAGGAGGCCCATGAGCCTCTGCTTCCAGATACCCTTTTTACCAGACTACAGAGACCATTTGAGCAGTACCAAAGGATCCTGATATGTATTGGGATTATTTTCTTTTTGACTTTATTGACAGTTGTTGCTGGACTATTTTTTCCAATCCAGCTCCCTAAGGGAGTGAGGTCAGCCCCTATTAGGTTGACATCAGAACATGACATGACTGTCCCATTGGTACAGGACCGACGGAAACGGGAATTGACAAGGCCAGAAGATAATTTGTTTATTAAATTTACGTATGCGTATGCAAAAAAGTCAGGATATGAATCCTGTTGGGTGTGTAATAAATTGAACCAAGGGTCATCAGTTATTCCCACCTTAGCTGTACCGCTTAATTTGTCTGATTACCCTGTAAATAAAAGTATAGTGGCCCCTAGTGTACTTAAACTGACTAAGAGTCTAGATATGCCAAAGACAAACCACACTATTCGCATTACTAATGTGGCCTATTTCCCTCTCTGGTGTTTTAAACTAGAGAAGATCCAGGTTCCACCTAGTTCAATGTGTAAAGAATCTTTGTTCAATGCAACACTAGATATATCTGACCCAGAATCACTAGGAGATAGTCTTCAAGTAGTGGTAAAAAAAAGGATTGATAATTACAAACAGACTAATGATTAAAGTCCAGAGGCCCTTGCATACACCCACAAGTCACTATCCTTAATTTTCTCCCACCTCAGCTCAGAACCATTTTTATCTGATGCCAGGGGATGGCATACATATTTGATGTGGAACTCTATGCCACCTTTGGATTAATACTGAAATAAAAACTTACAGGGTTATCCAAAGAGATCCGAATTGCTTGAGAAAGGTAACCGAACGCTGAAAATCAGCGTTCGGTTACCTTTCCTGACCATCTCGGCGATCCAGAGAGCAGGCAATTCGCCAAATCCTGGCGAATTGCCTGCACATACGGTGCCTGTTCGAGGGCAGGGAAATCCACATGAAAAAGCACTGCTTCGGCTATTCAGAGAACACAAACCAGCAGTGAAAGGTTCCCCGAATGCCCTGCCATTCGGTGGTTTAATTCGGCAAATTAATTCAGGAGAATCCCATAGACTTCAATGTTAAAAATATTCCCATTTAATTCAATATCTAATAATACTGTTCATTATAAATTCTGCAGTAAAGAGTCTCTTTATTTATAGATTTTTTTAGGATATTTTAAGCATTTTTCTGTTTTTTTGTTTTTTTTTTAAAAGTCCGATTTTTTTTTTTTTATTTTTTTCAGTTTACTTCTTTTTTTTTAAAGCCCTCTTTATTACATTCCCTGGACCTCCTGTGAAAATTTCAGACATTTTCGCTCAGTAGTTTCTTGCAAACAGCGTTTCATTTCCCAGATTCATACAAATGGTTTTGCTAATTTATTCACTGCCTCCTCTACTTCACAGCTGCTTCGGCTCTGTGTGATTCGGCTCCTGTTCGGCTCCTGTTCGGCTCCTGTTCTGCTTTTCGAAGGTTAATCCAGATGTTTTTGCTTGTTTTCAGCGTGCATTCGGTTAGTTTTTCGTCAGGTTTGCGCAGCTTTTCCCTGCAATTCGGGGACCTGTGCTGTTTGCTGAATGCACCGCAGGTCACCGAAATGCAATCGGCAAAAGGCCGAATTTAAGAGAACGAAAAGTCACCGAACGTGCGGTGACGTTTCGAATCTCTTTGGATAACCCTGATAGTGTTATTTGGCCTGGGTGGTTTCCCCTGCAGCGTATCCAAGGGGACACCATAGACCTAGGAATACCACATCCGAAATTTTATAAAATTTACTAAACGAGTATTGTTTTCCAAGGGTGATATGATTTGGTCTTGGTTTCGTTTTTCCTTCCACAGGATGGAGCATTGAAAGGATGAAAAGATTTAATAAATATGTTGTTTTGATGGATGAAAATGTAAACATTACCAGCACTGATGTTTAGTTGTTAAATGTTGAATTAAGAGAGATTTGTAGAACCCTCGAACCAAAGAAGCAATCCCTAGAGCAAAACCTGGCGAAGGTTCACTTAAGCTTAAAATCCCTGGAAGAATACAAAGCTTTAATGATTTAGTTAGTTGGCTGGGAGAGATCATTGTAGACTCTCTCCTCCAAGAGTAGGGAATGAGATTCCTGGGATTTAATTTAGAACTATACTAATCTAAGTGATCCGCCATTTAGATGTTCATCCAAATCGTATTTTAAAAATACGATTGCTGTCCTTGAGTGCTCTTGAGATTCTATTTTCAGTCTGCATGTTTAAATGAAATCAGTTTGTCAGCAAAACTAAAAAGGGTGTGCTGACCATTGCAGAAATATGACGACAGCTGAACGCCCAAAATGAGAATGAAAGGGGGAAGATGACATCATGTGTAAAAGTAGGTCCTAACTCAGACATATAGTAACTGTCATGTGAAAATCTGGGTATGTTGGGAGGGGAACTGTATTTTTAGAACAAATGTATAAAAACGGTTGAGTCTAATGTTCTCGTTACTCAAGCTTTTGAGTTGATACGATCTGTTTCTTGAGTCCAGCAGTTACCAGCTGAATAAACGCCATTTTCTTTTGAAACAAAGCCTCCGTCTGCTTTCCTTCGTCGAACCATCTAACACCACGATTTCCCGGTCAGCTGGCTATAACACACGAGATGAGAAGGATTCCACACAGGGGAAAGATGAGACGTGCAACGAGATGAGAAGGATTCCCACACAGGGGAAAGATTAACTGTGCACGAGATGAGAAGGATTCCACACGGGGAAAGTTAGACTGTGCACGAGATGAAGAAGGATTCTCACACAGGGGAAAGATTAGACTGTGCACGAGATGAGAAGGATTCCCACATGGGGGAAAGATTAGACTGTGCACAAGATGAGAAATACAGAGACTGATAAGCACACGGTGCTTCTGCTACTCCTGAGGTTGGAGAGTCTGCATGGATGCAGGATATGAAACCAAAGGTTGGTTTGGATATTATGATTTATTTGATGCTGAAATAAAAGCCTGGACAATATTTCACTGTTTAAAGGACTTTGTGTACCATAATTCGCCCTAGAGGACCGCGCTATACCGCCCCGTGTGACAATATATATATATATTCCCCCGAATTAACTCTCCCAATATATAAATGGGTAAAACAATTGCTATTTCTTTATGTAGATCCTCTAATAACCCCCTCATTATTATTTATCCCCCATCTAAAACAGTACTATAAAAATCTCATACATGAAGTGAATATGTGTATAATCTAAATATATTACTCTAGTGTCGCTCCGTGATTCCCTCTGGAATAATGAACCTCCTAAAACTCCCCTATTTATTATTCTCCCCAAAAAATATTATAAAAGATAATTGGCAGAGACCGTCAGCAGCATTACCCAATTATTTAAGGGTAAAAGAAGAGAAACTCTGTGTTATCAATACACTGTCCCTTTAATTAATCAGACATTTA